>PVLA01008572.1:0-86802 GCA_004027455.1 Hydrochoerus hydrochaeris | reverse complement strand
GGCCTTACCCGTCATGGGCCTGCAGGACAGCAATTGGTCCTGTGCCTGTCTTAGGCAGCTGGTGGCGTAACATATGTGTCCTAGTTGCCCGTCTTTGGCTGCCTGTAGGACAGCGCCTGTCTTGGGTCAAGGACTCTTCATATGAACCCAACCAGGCCTTACCCGTCATGGGCCTGCAGGACAGCAATAGGTCCTGTGCTTGTCTTAGGCGGCCGGTGGTGTAACATATGTGTCCTAGTTGCCCGTCTATGGCTGCCTGTCCAGTGTCTCAGGGCAGTTGTCTCACAGGAACCCCGCAAATCCTCCTCCATGAGCTCTCCCACCCAAAGCTCCCGCATAAACTCTCTCACACTACTCACAGAAGGCAAAACCCCACAACCAGTCCTCATAAAGGGGTTATCTAGAGGGCCCCCAGCAACCCCCCTGGAGTCTCCACCCTCGACTCCATATTGAGCATTACATAAAAACATACACATGTGAACTACACAAATTACAATTATCAGTACAAAACATTCCAAGATCCCCGTGCCCAATTCCCACATGCGGTGTCCTTTTCCTGGAGAAGCGATTGTCACAAGGCGTGGATGGACTAGGACATGGCATGGACAGAAAAGGGCGCCGCAGTCACACAGGCCTCTGACCTCCCTTTCATCAGAGGCCAGGAGCTTACTGGTCAGACATTTATTGAGCTCTTATTTTGTTCAAAGATGGTGCTAAATCATGGAACATTTTCCAGGATAGGTTATATAGTAGGCCACAAATTTAATTAATAGATTAATTAACATATGAAGTGCTTTATCTGACTGCAATGGGATGGTGTTGGACATCAGTAAAGTTAGCAGATGCACAAATTTGTGGAAATTAACACACCTTTAACCAGTGGATCAAAGAAATCATAAGGAAATTAGAGAATACTTGGAGATGTATGAAAGCAAAAAGCATGCCAAAATTTATGAGATGCAGTGAAAACATTGCCAGCAGGGAAATTTATAGCTCTAAATGCTTACAGCAAAAGATCTCAAACAGCTTTACAAATTAAGGAACTGAAATGAGATTAGGATGGGATGAATGAAAAATGGTAGAGAAAATCAGTGAAACGAAGGTCTTTGAAAAGATCAGTGAGGACCAGGGATACATAAGTGCCTGGCTGGCAAGTGCAACATCCCCAGTTCAATTCCTGTACAAAAAACAAAACAAAACAAAAATACAGAAGATCGGTGAAACTGATGAACAATCTTATGTCAACAAATTAGATAATCTAGAGCTTTCGGTGATAATAGCCCACTGCAGCACATGCCATAGGTCTGCCACTGCTGACCTAAGTGAACTGGACAAATTCCTGGAAATACAGGACCTACCAGGACTCAATCACAAAGAAGTACACAAATGGATAGACCTATAACTAGTGAGAATAAATCAGTAATTTAAAAGTCACCAAGCAAAAGCCCTGATCCTGTCAGTTTAATGTGTGAATTCTGCCAACATTTACAGAGCTAATAGTAACATTTCTCAAGCTTTTCTTCATAATAAAAAAGGAAGGAATAGTCAAGCACTTCTCCTAACAGGTTGACATTACCCTGATACAAAGCTGATGCCAAAACAAACAATACTATAGGTCAATATTTTTTATCAACATTGGTGAAAAAATTCTCAGCAGAATACTAACAAATGAAAGTTGAAATATTAAAGGAATTATTCACCATGACCAAGATAGAATTTATTCCTGGAAAACAAAGAATTTGACATGTGAAAATTGATCACTGTTAGATATCATATTAACAGTAAAAAACAATACATGATTTCAATTGAGCAGAAAAGGCACTTGATGAAATTCAACAGTTTTTCATGATATAAAACAAGGAACAGAGCTGAGGATTTAGCTCAGCGGCACTAACACCTGCCTGGCAAGTGCGAGGTCGTGAGTTCGATCCCTGGTACCACAAAACAACAACAGCAACAAACCAACGAAAGAAACAACAACAAAAAGCTAGGAATAGAAAGAGACTACCTAAACATCAAAGGTATGCCCGAGAAACCCGCAGCAGAAAGACTGAAAGCTCCTCAAAGATCAGGAACCTGGCATGACGCTTATTTTCAACACTTCTGATGAGCATAGAACTGTAAGTCTTAAGCAGAACAAGGAATTTAAAGAGGTATCCAAACTGAAAAGGACGAAATAAAATTCACTCCAGTAGCAGATGGATATAAGCTTACACCTAAATTTCGTTTTAGTAGGGTTCCATCATGCCCACTAGGTAGCAGTGGTGATCAGACAGGATGCCTCGAAGACACTGTCAGAGAGATTCAGGTACACTGAAAAGGGAGCGGCAGAGAAAGCTAGATACAGGTGGACCAACAAAGGGGGACAGCCGGCAGATCCAAGCCCAGTGTCCAGGAAGTTTAGAGTGGGAAGCTTGAAGGTGCTCAGATCACGGCACCCCGTACGCCCGGGGCCCAGCATACGCACCATCTTTGGTGAGAATCATGCACCCTAAGGGAGGTGCGTCACAGTGGCAGTCAGGTCACTAGAAGAGCCTCCCCACCAGGAGGCTCCACCAGGGAGAGGAACACAGTGAGCAAGATACTCATAGGGCAGGACATCAGAGAAACTGAGAGCTGGTGACCAGTGCTTGGGAGGACAAGGAATCCTTCTGGGGAAGCTGGAGACAGGCACAAGACCCCGATTAGGCATCCAGACTGGACCGCTGAGAAGACTGACGTGGGCCTTTGCGAGTGGGCAGTGCCTGGGAGAGATGAGACCCTGGGGAGAGGAGAGGCCTCACTGGACCTGGAATCGGCCCTCGCCCGGTCTCCCCCGAGACACTGGATATGTTATGCTCATAGGCACCTGTGCCCACAACACCTGCCCTCATGTGCCCAGGAGGGAGCCCCTCCAACCTGCCAGGGTAGAGGAACACAGCAGCCCTGAGGCTTCTCTATGCTCACCGGTCAGAGGGTGACACTTGGAGGAGAGTGACCGGAGAGGGGCTGCACTTGGAGACATGGAGAGTGAATTCTTGGCAGAAGGCTCGCAGAGGAAGAATACAGAACCAGCCACAGGCTTTGCAGGGCAAAAAATTTGGTGGAAATCAGAAAACTGGGTATTAAACCAATTCTAATATACTCTATCCTCCTTGAATTAACTGAGGGGGTTGGACCTTAAATGCAAAGGCCTATGGGCATGCCGAGAGTGAGGCTTGCGGTACAGAGGGGTCTCCCACGGCCAATTCAGATTAACAAGCCTCCACCCTCACAGAAGGGCAGATGGGCAGGGCACAGGAGGGCACCAGCTCGGAGACCTGCAAACACAGACACTGGATTGGGAAGGGGAGTAGAAGAGGTAACATGCTCACAGCAGTGTTTGGAGAAGGGCCAGGTAGCAGGAGAGAGCCACGCCCAGGTGTCCACCCCTACACACGCGTGTGTGAACGGGAGGGGAAGAGCTCACTAGTTGAATTTAGGCCACACTTTAGATAGGACTGTGATCATGCATTATTTTATGTTTTTGCAACTGTATGGACTTTTATGGATTTTGTTTTTGTTTTCCTCTTTTGTTCTTTTCTCTTCATCTCTTTTTTATCCATTTATCTCATCTCTGTCTCTGTCTCTCTGTCTCTCTGTCTCTCTCTCTCTCTCTCTCTATAGTATATGTGCAAAGGAAAATCAAAATTAACCAGTGTTTTAATCCAAACAGTAACTTTTGTGGGTGTGTCGGGGCGACCCCCGGCAAAACTGTGTATAGAGGATCCAAAGACAAGTTAACAGCCTATTAACACTTTCCAACACCCTCACAGCCTACCTCAGTCTCCAGTTATACTTCCCCCCTCTGCACCCTGTTTTCCCACACACATTCTGCCATAGCCCCTCAACACCAGCCCTTTGCTCCAGCTTTAAAAATAATGGCAAATGAATCTTATCCCCTGTCTGCTTTCCTCTGTTGATACTTCTTTCCTTCTCTTCTTACTGATTTGCTCCCTTCTTTTCTCTCTCCCTTTTCCCTTTCTCCTCCCTGTCACAGCCTGGTCTACCCGTTAGTGGTAGAGGTGCAGTCTAGTCTGTACAGGCATTGGCAAGAAGGCGACATTGTTAAGACAAGCGTTAATATCTATGCTTGATATATGATTAGATCTGTCGATATTGATATAACCAGCAGGGGGCTCTCGCTACACAGTAAACTAATCCTATCAAACTGAGTAGATTAGTGAGGCAGATTAATACAAAACACAACCAAAGCAAAGACACTAACTAAAGAAGATCTCCAAACTAGCAACACAGTCTGTTCATTCTAATTCTCAGTCCTCAGCACAAACAAGCAAACAACCCCCCCCCAAAAAAAACAGCAATAATGAAAAAAAAGAGGTATGTGGGGGACAGAAGAAGGGGAAGAAAAGAAAATAAACATGAGAGTAAAGGCAAGAAAATGCTGCTGAAAACTCCTAATTCCCCCAAAGCTGCTTCTGTGGGTATCAAGGGGAAGGAGAGCAAAAGACAAAAGGCTGAATTAAAAGAAGAAACAAACAAAAAAACAGGTCAGTAAGGTGTTAGATGATCTCACAAATGATGTAACTAAACAGAAAATGGACTTAGTAAAAATGATTGGTGATCTTAGGGAAGATACAAATAAAACACTGCCTGAGCTAATCAAAACCATTCAAGGCACAAAGGACAAGTTTAGCAAAGAATTAGAGTCTGTGAAAAGGGACCAAAAAGAAGTCCAGGAGATATAAAATGCTGTTCAAAATATGGACCAAAAAAATGACCAATATGAGGAGAGACAGTCAGAACTAGAAGAGGCTGATACCTCATCAGGCGACCATGTGCTCAGAGATAACCTTAAAGACAACAAGAGATCATGAGAAATGGATCTAACAGCTTCTCGATGAAACAAAGTACAGCCCAAGATGAACTGGGCAGCATGAATGGCATAAGAAATATGTTTATAGAAATCATAAGCAGACAATTTTCCAAGAATAAGGAAAGAATTCAACATATAAATAAGGAGTGCACATAGAACCTCACATTGTCATGATCAGAAAAGACAAATCCTAGAAGTTCCAAACATGGACAGAATTTTAAAAGCTTCTGAACAAGAACAACAAGTCACATGTAAAGGTAAACCAGTTAGAATTGCTGCAGATTTTAAAGAAGTTTTCTTACTATAGGATCTCACTATGTAGTTCAGGCTTCTCTTGAATTCACTATGGATCCCAGGCTGACCTTGAACTTGCAGTGATCCTCCTGCTTCAGCCTCCCAAGTGCTGGGATTACAGGAGTGTGTCAACATGTGTGGCTACTGCAGATTTCTTGACACAGACCTTAAAGGTCAGGAGATAAGGGAGACTTCTTCAAACCCTAAAAGAAAATAACTTTCAACTAGATTAATATTTTTGAAAATTTTTCTTTAGGACATATTTGCTGTTGTTTACATTCCTTGCGTGGAGTCAGTACATGAACATAATACATCTTAATTCTTTTTATAGTTACCTCCCCTCCTGTCCCCCTCTCTCCATCTCTTCACCCCCTTCCCATTTGAGAAAGATCTATCTCCCTACTTCCTATTACCTATCTTCCATTTTGCTCCTTATTTATAATTTCGGTTTCTCATATTAGAGAAGCCATGTGATATTTAAACTTATGTGTCCAATTTATTTCACTTAACATTATGGTTGTTTTATTTTTAAAAAGCAAAACAAAAAAATAGAAATGATATAGAATTTTTTTAAAAAAATAGGAAATTAATGCTAATTAATATATTGTATCTTGTTGTCTTAGAAGTAGTTCAGGTTACAAGATTTAGGCGCAAAAATGATCAAACAAACAATGAAAGCATAAACTGTTCTTTGGAATGAACTAATAGAGGTTAGTAATATAGCTATCTATCTTGTATGTGTGTGTATATATATATATATATATATATATATATATATGTATATATATATACTGGTACAGCCACTGTGGAAATCAGTATGGAGAGTCCTCAAAAAACTAGGATTAAAAGTCCCATTCAATCCAGCTATTCCCCTTCTGGGTGTTTTATCCCTAAAATTGAAAACATGCTACAGCAATATATGTGCAATGTATGTGCACCTATGTTTATAGCAACATTATGGTTTAAGGTGCATCCATCTTCCTACAAATGACTCGAGTTTAAGACTATTAAGCAGTGCTCCATCGTGTATAAAGAGCACAGTTTCTTTATCCATTCATCTTTCGTTGGACATACGGGCTGGTTCCAAAACTTAGCTGTTATGAATTGTGCTGCTGTGAATGTGGGTATGCACATATTGCTGTAATATGATGTCTCTTGGGAGGGTAGCTAGAAGGGGAATACTTGGATCAAATGGAATTTCTAGTTTTGGTTTTTTGAAGGAATCGCCAGACTGATTTCCCTAGTGACTGTATCAGTTTACACTCCTACAGGTTCCTCCTCCACCCGACCCCATACCTCTGCAGCCTCACCAGTATTTGTTGTTGTTGTAGCTTGGCATGACTAATGCCATCTTGTGCCCTGTATTTGACCCAGAAGAGCGAAAAATTACTCAGGGTACAAATCCCATGAGAAAAGCAGAATGAGGTTTACCCACAAGAGAAAAATTAACCCGTTCAACAAAGAAGCAGGATACAGGTGTCAACCAAAATTAATGTAAGATTCTAGCTAAGTTGTTTCCAACAGGATGTCTTGCCTTGTGGTTTTCTGCTTTAAAAGGCCCTGTAACCCTCCAGTTCAGGGGCCACTCGTTTGGACTCTGAAACAGGGGTCGATGGGTGGTCGCTGAGCTCAGCTAATAAAATTCCAAATTTACCAGTTTGGCTGCTTGGATTCCTACATTGTTTACAAACCCACTTCAGTTGTTGTTTGATTTCTTGATGACAGCCGTTCATTCGGGAGTGTTGTTCAGTTTGCATCTCTCTAATGGCCAGCCATGTTGAATATTTTTTCATGTATTTATTGGCCATGTGTACATCCATGAAGTGTTTATTTATTTCACTAGCCCATCTTTATTGGCTTTTTTGTGTGTTCTCTCTGTGTTGTAGATACTAGTCTCCTTCTGACAAAAGCTGGCAAAACTTTTTCCCATTCTATAGGGTCCCCCCTCCCCGGTTGTTTCTTTTGCGCTCCAGAAGCTTTTTAATTTGCTATAACCCCGTTTTTTGATTCTTGATGCTATTTCCTGCACAACTGGGGTTCTATTCAGGGTTTTAACTATTTTATCTTCTAGCAGGTTAAGTGTTTCTGTTTTAACATTTAGATCTTTGATCCACTTTGATTTTGGTTTAGTCCATAGTGAGAGATGAGTCTAGATCCATCTTCTACATGTGGGTAGCCAGTTTTTCCTGTGTCATTTATTAAAGAGGCTGTCTTTCCTCCAGGATGTGTGCTTAGTGTCAAAGATCAACTAGTGGAATGTGCTAGGTCTATAAGCGAGCCAGGTGCTGGGGTAAAAAGCGCGGTGGCGTCTAAGAACTATTTCGTGGAAACACATCCTCTAACCATCCTGATCATCTCACAGGGGCACCCCCTCTCCCACCCTCGCTTGCAAACTGCCACCACAGTTCAGGTGGGCCAGGAGCGGCCATGTTCTCAGCCTCCTCCACCACCTTCTTTACCCGCTTCACTCAGAAACCAGAATGACAGCATGAACTCCCTGAAGCTTTTTTTAAAATATAAATTGAAGACAGGGTTGATTACAAGTAGGATGACCATGTATTTTATGTCTCAACTGGGATATTTGGAGGGAAAAAGAGAGGTGTAAGCAGTGGGAAAGCAGAGGCATAACCTGCGCTGGCCCAGACCACTGGAGAGAGAAGGACAAAGGAGACCGTCAGTGAGGTGCCAGCCTGAAATCACTCTAGTCCCTCATGCTGCAGGGGACCCC
Organism: Hydrochoerus hydrochaeris; assembly: GCA_004027455.1. NCBI lineage: Eukaryota > Metazoa > Chordata > Mammalia > Rodentia > Hydrochaeridae > Hydrochoerus > Hydrochoerus hydrochaeris. Next base: position 78,925 of record PVLA01008572.1, on the reverse strand, counting down.
TGCTTCTCCTCTGCAGGGGCTGCTGCCTCTTGGGTGAGCTGGACAAGAAAGCTGGGTTCATAGAAACATGCAGTTTTGGCCCATGGGCCAGCTGTGGTTTTGGCTTGACTGTGAGAAATCGCTGGACAATAAGGCAAGTTTGGCATCACTCAAAGAGGTAATTTGTGCACTTCACCATTTTGAATATACAGAGAGCCCCGGTCCACTGTCCTGGTAAATACTCCAGCCACTTTCATATGTAGCTGCCACCAGGAAGAAGCCAGATTGCTTATTGCTTTTGAAGCCATGGATAGCTTCCGTCTAGATCAGGGTTCACAAAGCCAAAGGCCTGTGGGGACAGGAGTGTCCTACATCAATAAAGCACTATGCATTTGCTTGTAAAACACAGGAGCAGCTTTCTTTTGTGCAAAGAAACATTCTCTCCATTTTTTGCTGTGGTAACAAACTCAGGCTGTCTTAGCTTATTTTTCTGTTTTTGATAGAGACATCACTATAAAGCCACACCCTGCCTTCTACGAAGCACTCAATGGACACGTGGTGACAGGTGCTGCTGCCAGCTGCCTTGGTGTTGGGGCACATCAGAGAGAGCTGGGGACTGTGGTTAGGGACCCATCCTGTCTAAGGCGGTGCCGCTCTTTCCCCCTGGCTAATTGTTGTTTTGTGAGTGAAAGAACAGTGTTGCCTTCTTGTTTTTCATTAACTTAATTTTTAAAAAGGAAGCTGGAAGTCTGGATTTTTATGTGAAATCTCCCAATTATCAAATGTTGGCTTACATTTTTAAAGCAGTTTACAGGACAAATGAAGCAAATTTGCAGACTAGAATTAAAATCTGCAGGCCACCTGGTGACAAGTTCTGGCCCAGCTCTGGCCAGGCATGAGGGACACCTGGACCAGTTCCAAGCAGCCATGCTGAACCTCAGGGAGGGGACTTGTCACCGGACTGTGTGCTGCTGTGTGCTGTGTTCTGGTGCCGTGTGCTAACCTCCCACACCGGGAGCACCAGGCCTCCCCATGATGTGGTGAGTGTGAACTTCAGCCCCAAGGGACTGGCCCTCCGCAACCCTGTTACAAAGAGCAACAGTCAGGGTGGAGAACTGGTGGCAGCTCACGCAAGTGCCTGGACTCTGCAATCTGTCCCTTGTAGATAATATTGTGGATAATATTTCTCCCTTTCGTCCCTAGACAAACCCAGTCCCTTATAGTCCCTACCCCCTCCTCAGGGAGGCCCAGAGGGACCAGGCCCTGTGTCCAAGAATGTGTTGGTACCTTTCCAGATGGGAGCATCCCAGAGCATAGGGGCATTAGGACAGCTGGTCTTTGGGCAGCGCAAGGATGCACATCAGATGACGTGAAGTCTCACAGTGAGAAAGCTGGTCTGTAAAGCTCTTCCAGCCCTTCTGTGACCTGGGGAAGAGAGGCCACAGGCTGCCCTCCAACCATACAGAGGGCAGGCTCAGAATTACGGAGCCAGTACATTACTTACCGGTCATTTTCTAGCCTCCCCTGCTCTTTTTCTTATTTTGATAAAATATACATCACAAAATTGTCATTTGACCATTTCAAGTGTACATTTTAAAAAATATATGTTTAATTTTTTTCTTTTTGGTGTCAGGAATGGAAGTCATGACCTTGTGCTTGCTAGGCAGGCACTGTGCCACTGAGCTATATCCCTAGCCACTAAGTATAAATTTTTTTTTCAGATCCATTTTATTTCAAGGTGCCAAAAGAAAAAAGAAGAAAAACTAAAACAAAATTTCAGAACACATCAATCAGAGGACAGCAATGGTACTTACATTGCACATTGTCCTCCCCAAATCATTCACCCAGAGTGCAAGACATCAGCATTCAGTTGTCCAAACACTACCAGCAGTGAGCTCAGAGAAATCAATAGTATAACTATCTCAACTATTTTTTAATATACATATACATATACATATACATATACATATACATATACATATACATATACATATACGTGTTGTTTCAGCTTCTCACACTAGTGAGACAATACAGCATTTACACATGTGTGTCTTATTACTTCACTTATGTGTATGGGCTCAAGGTGCATCCATTTACCTATAAAAGTGTCCAGTTTATCCTTCTTTATGGCTGAGTAGTACACTATTATATAAAAATATATCTTTTTTTTATCCATTCCTCAGCTGATGGCATTTAGGTTCCAAGATCTGGCTATTACAGATTGTGCTGCTATAAACATGGGTGCACATATATTGCTGTGGTATGATATTTTTAGTTCTTTGGGGAAGATACCCAGCAGGGGAAGAGCTGGGTCAAATGGGACCTCGAGTCCTAGTTTTTTGAGGAATCTCCACACTGATTTCCACAGTGGTTGCACCAGGCTACACTTCCACCAACAGTGGAGAAGGGTTCCTTTTTCCCACAGCCCCTCCAGCATTTGTTATTGTTTGATTTCTTGATAATAACCGTGTTTCTGGGGTGAGGTAGAATCTCAGTGTTGTTTTAATTTGCATCTCTCGAATGACTAGTGATGCTGAATTTTTTTCATGTATTTATTTGCTATTTGTATTTCTTCTTCTGAGAAGTGTATATTCTTTTCAGCTGAGCATTTTTAGATTGAGTCTGGGAGGACTGATTTTTTTTGTGTTCTTTATATGTTCTTGATTTACTTTGTTTGAGGTACAGCTGGCAAACATTTACTCTGATGCTGTGGGTTGCCTTTCACTCTGTTGGTGGTTTTGCTTGCTGTGAAAAAGCTTTTCAATAGGGTAATATCCCAGTTGTTGATTCTTTGTGATAGTTCTTATGCAATTGGGATTTTGTTCATAAGTCTTTGCTTACACCAATGCCTTCAAGAATTTTACCTGATATATCTTTCAGCAGATTTAATGCTTCTGTTCTAATATTAAGATATTTGATCCATTCTGATTTTAGATTAGTGCATGGTGAAAGAGATGGGTCCAGTTTTCACCTTTGGCATGTGTAGAGCCAGTTTTCCAGCACCATTTATTAAAAGGCTGTCTTTCTTCTAGTGAAAATGTTTGTCACCTTTGTTAAAGATAAGGTGACTTAGCTTGTCTGGAGTTGTTTCTGCATCTTCTAATCTGTTCTATTGATCTTCAGGTCTGTTGTTTTTTTTCCAGCACCACAGTGTTTTTATCACAGTAGCTTTGTAGTATAATTTCAAGTCAGGGGTTGTGATGTGCCCTGTCTTGTCTTTGTTGCCCAGCATTGCCTTTGCTATTCTTGGTCTCTTCTGGTTCCAGATGAATTTTAGGATTATTTTCTCTAATTCTGTGAGATATTCTATTGGAATTTTGATTGGGATTGCATTGAATCTGTACAAAGGTTTTGGAAGTATGGCCATTTTCACTCTATTGGTTCTTCCTACCCAAGAGCACAGGCTATCTCTCCATCTTCTAATGTCCTTTTCAATCTCCTTTTTCAGAGTACTGTAGTTCTCAATGTAGAGGTCTTTACTTCCTTTGTTAGAGTGATTTCTAGGTGTTTCATTATTTTGAATGCTATTGTAAAAGGTGTTTTTTTTTCCATGGTTTCTCTCACAGCGAGTTTGCTATTCATGTACAGAAAGGTTATTGATTTTTGAGTGTTGACCTTGTATCCATCTGTGTTACTGAATTTACTTTTTAAATCTAATAGTCTTTTGGTGGAGTTTTTGGGGTCCTCTATGGAGAGTATCATGTCATCTGCAAATAATGATAGTTTAATGTCTTCCTTTCCTATCTTTATTCCTTCTATTTCTTTTTCTTGTCTAATTGGTTCAGCTAAAGTTTCCAGGACTATATTGATAAGAGTGGAGACAGCGTACATCCTTGTGTTGTTCCTGATTTTAAAGCAAAAGCTTTCAGTTTTTGTTTATTTAGTATGATGTTGGCTGTTGGTTGGTCATAGATGACTTTTATCAGATTGAGGTAAAGTCTATCTATTCTGATTTTCTGTAGGGTTTTTAAATTAATGAGTGTTGGATTTTCATCAAAAGTTTTTCTGCATTTAACGAGGTGATCATGTAATTTTTGTTGTTATGTTGTATTATGTTTGTTGATTTGCTTATGTTGAATGATCTCTGCATTCCTGAGATGAATCCCATTTGGTCATGGTGTATAACCTTATTGATGATTTGCTGCATTATGTTTGCTAGTATTTTATTGAGGATTTTTGCATCTATGTTCATCATGGAGATTGACATGTAGCTCTCTTTTTCAGCTGAGTCTTTCTCTGGTTTTGAAATCAGGGGAATAATTTTTTTTTTTTTTGTACCAGGATCAAACTCACAACCTTGTGGTTACCAGGCAAGTGCTTGAGCCACTGAGCTAAATCCCCAGCCCCAAAATCAGGGTAATAATTGCCTCCAGGAATGAGTTAGGGAGTATTTCTCTTTGTGACAATGGGATATTAATGTCCCCTATTACAATTACATTTTTGCTTATTTGATTTTTCATGTTTGTCAATATTTGTCTAATTTATGATTGTTATTTCTTCCTCTTAAGTTTTTCCCCTAACAAGTATGTAGTGACATTCTTTATATCTTTTGATCATTGTTGATTTGAAGTTCACATTGTCTGCAAAAAGAATAGCTAATCTGGCTTTTTTCTGGGTTCCTGTTGCATTTGGTATTGTTTTCCATTCTTTGACTTTCAGTCTATGAGTTTCTTTTTGAGTTAAATGTGTTTCTTGTATACAGCATAAAATTGGATCTTCTTTCTTGATCCATTCTGCCAATCAGTTTCATTTGATTGGTGAATTATGGCCATTGAAATTGATGGTTATAACTGATATGTATTGGCTTATCTTTGTCATGTTATTTTGTGTTGGTTCTCTGCTTTCCCCCATCTTTTTAATTGTTTGTCCTGCCTGGTAGTTTCTTTCTGTTGTTGTCCTTGAAATTCTGGTCATTTTATCTTTATCTAGAATATCTTTCAGTACTCTTTTTAGGGTTAATTTAGTGGTCATCAATTCCTTCAGTTGTTCTTTATCATGGAGGTATCTTATTTCTCCCTTAATTTTGAGAGATAGTTTTACAGGGTACATTAATCTGGGTTGCAAGTTGTTTTCTTTCAGAGCTTGAAATACTTTACTCCAAGCTCTTCTTGACTTGAGAGTCTGTGTGGAGAAGTCTGTCATGATTCTAATAGGCTTTCCTTTATAGGTGATCTGTAACCTTCTGGGACCTTGATTATTATATTTCTGAGTATAGATTTATTTTGGCTATGACTGTTTGGAGTTCTCACTTATCTGTATGTCAGATTCTGGTCCCATGCTTGGGAAATCTGCTATTATTTCTGTAAATAGTTTTTTTTTTAAATGTCACTTGTATTGCTTCTTGCTTTTTCATTGACAAATATCAGTCTTACATTGTTTTTGTTTGCATCATCTTGGAGCTATTGAATTGTTATTTCATGGTCCCTTGTTATTTTAAAGAGATTTTCCTTTTGTGACCTCTAGTCATGATCCTGTATTCAAGGTCTGAAAGTGTATCTTTAATTTTGTTTAAGTGGTTTTGCCAGGTTTCAATGGAATTTTTAATTTCCTGGCTATCTCTTTGAATCTGTTTCTTGGATTCTATTTCTTTCCCATATTGTTCATTCAAGTTTCCCATCATGTGCTCCTGTATTTTTTCTAATCTATGTTTTCTCTAGCTATGGTAAGCAATTCTTTCATTATGGTGGTCATTTATTTTTTTACCTGAGAGATTATTTCTGATCTGATTATTTCTATAGCCTCATGAGTTTGATTCTTTATTTGCTGAATTTTCAGAAATTTCAGGTGTATGTCTTCCATGTTGATGTCTCCTGTACTTGTTCCAGATGGTCTGGGGGTTTGAGATTGCATTTTGCTTTTTCCTTTTGTCATTTTCACCTCTTGGTTCATATTTCAGTCTTTCAGTATCACTAGTTTCACCTGTCTCTCATGTGTATCTTAGTCAGGGTCCTACTGCGTAGCTGGCATTCACCCAGTCACCAGGTCTCATGGTTTAGGAGAAAGGCCAGTCACCTAAATTCTTCCTGTGGGGCCAATTGGATGAGTCTTGAATTCTTCCCAGGCCGAATAGCCTAGGAGTATTAATGTGAACCAATCCTTGGCTTCAATTGTTACTGCTGCTTCAGACTTTTCCAGGCTGTCAGACTCCAGCCAGGGCTCTACTGTGTTACTGCGTTTTCCCAGACCTTCCAGGGTTCCTCTGGGTGGATGAATCTGACTTTGTACTTCCAGCAGCAGCAGCCTGGTTCCACAGAAGGGGAGCTGCCCACTGACACTGTGCTCCAGTGACTTTCTTCTCTGCAGCCTGGCATGCTTGGATCCTCAAGGATCACAGCGTGTGGGCAGCCTGTGACTCTGTCCCAGTGCTGATGTGTCCCTTCTGTGTGACTTTGGGCATTGTGCTTCACCTCACTGTGTCTTTTTTGCTTCCCATATAAAGTGGGTATAATGAATTTTATAGTATGTCCCTGAATTACTAATGAGTTCCCATTTGGGAGAATGTTCATAAATTGGATTCACCCATAAGTTCAAGAAACTGAGCTTTATATACTTTTGACAAAATATACAATGTGAACCATAAAAAAATCATGCACACACACAAATACTGTAAATCACTTTTATTTTTACAGTTATTTTAAAATGGTGGCACAGTACAGTACAACAACTGTAAATAACATAAGCTACTTCTATGACTTGTTCCCATCTCCTAATGTTTGTAATATGAATTCTGCTCATATCTGTGAAAGTTTGCGACTCAAATGCTTGTAGCTCAGGTATTTACTGTACCTGACTCGTAAGTGATGGAGGATTAAAGATGCATAGCACATAATCCACACTCCTCTAGCTTTTTCTTTAACAAAATAATTGGTGTGCACCCTTTCCCTCCACACACACAGCACCAGCTACGCTTCTTTCTCCCTCTTTCCTGTATGTGCTGCTTACAGCCAGGGCCTCCCTATACCCCAGGGACCTGGATGGCCCAGCATCTGTTGAGTGATTCTAGTCACTGTATTGCTCCAATATTTCTGATCTCTGTGTTCCCTTCCAGATTCTCTGTGCCCTGAGTCAGGAGGTGGTCCCCTTTCCCCTCACACATCAGTAGAGCATGCATGATTGAATGAGGCAGAAGTGGCCTTAGGGTTAGACCACTGCCTGCTGGAACTCTTGCATCACTCTCTTTTGGGGCCTGCTCTCTGCAGACAGTCTGCTTGGCTCTCAGCTGGTGCATTTGCTGTAGAGCACATTCTCAGCTTTGCACATTCATGATGAGGCAGGGAGGAAGCAAAAGACCAGCCCTGCCCCCATCACCAGCAGATGGGGAACAAAATGAATGAAGCAGGGAGATAACAAGAGACTTGGGGAGACTGAACCAGGAGCCCTCTGCAGGTGTGGTTGGGCTTGGGCTCCATTTTCTCAGGTTTGGGTATAATTTTCCTAACATAACAAGAGGAATGCAACAAGGATTTCCTAATCAGTGTAGAGAGGGCAGGGCCCTAAATAATCAGTGTACAGTGGGCAGAACCGAAAGGAAATGTAAAAGATTCATCAGAGTGATGATGGCCCATCAGGGGCAGGGGTTGTGGAGAATGCTCGACAGAAAGTTACTCAGACAGGACAGACAGCCAGCAAAGATATAGAGAGGGACAGCATGGCCAAGGCTAGGGCATGAGAAGCTCAACTAACAAAGACCTCACTGGGTCAGAGCGATTTTCTTGGCCAGGAATAAGATAATTCATATCTCTCCAAAGAATGTCTTTATTCTGCTAGTTTTAGAAAAGTTGCAATTACAGTGCTTACAAAAGTAGACCTCCTACATACCCTGAGTTCCTATAGACCCACTTCTAAGTCAAACTCTCCTGCTCATAACCTCGAGGGCTGATCTCAACTTGGCTGAGGTGTATCCATTTTTGTGTATTAGATAAAAATTCTGGGTGTGTTTCCCCCCTACTTTACAATAAATGCTGATTTCTACTTTCACTGCACAATAAATAATTCTGCTCAGGCCTCTTTTGACTCTGCCTCATAATTCTTTTGGGTTGAGAGAAGAATCTACCAGCCAGAGAGCAGCAATTAAATTTATTGGAACCTGTTGATGGCTGCCTCTCCCTGTTCCTAGGAACCAGCTAATGACTGTAGTGGGATTGTCCAACTCTCTAAAATACAGCAATGCAATCCTCTGCCTGGGCCTGCTGTTGGGAGTTGGACAGGGATAGGGTACATGTGACAAGGTGGGCACTGCCCTGTAGCCTGAGTTCCATTCTTGTCATTGTTCTTACTTTACCATCTCAATGGGACCTGTCTGTTTTCTCCTCCAGTCAAGCTTCCTCCCCGCCTCCTGTACCTCCAAATCAGTATTCTCGCACTGGTTGATTCTGAGTCCCTTAGCTGGGAGGAAATGACCCTGATCATGCCTTGTGCAGAAGGGGCAGACCTGGGGTTGAGATTACTCAACCTCTGGGCATCCAGGTTTGGCTCCAGAAAACTTGTTTTCCTGATATCTGGATGAACTCAGTGTGAGAGCCCATATGAGCCTTGCTGGGTGTTGGCACCAGTTTATAGCTGCCTCTCCCTGTTCCTAGGAACCGGCTAATGACTGTAGTAGGATTACCCAACTCTCCAAACTACAGCAGTGTTTCCCTCTGCCTGGGCCTGCTGATGGGAGTTGGGCAGCCATAGGGCAAGGGACAAGGTGGGCACTGCCCTGTAGCCTGAGTCCTGCACTTGTAACTGTCCGTACATTACCATCAAATGGATCCTTTCTGCTTTGTCCTGCACATCAAGCTTTTCTCCTGCTTCTTCTACCTCCAAATAAGTGTAGTCATGCTGGTCCTGGCTTATTTAAAGTTTTCAATTTTACCCTTTCATTTCTCCCTCTTTTAGTTAATCAGAAGAATCATTTTCAGAGATAATGGTATTCGGCCATTGGGCAGTGGACCTGGGAGTCATCTGTCGGCTGACACTGTCTATCTGTTTTGTAATGAAAGAGGTGAGTCAGTTTAACAAGCAAGGTCCTATTGGGACAATGAGGAGGAGGCCGTGTGTGGTCCTAATGGAGCTCCCAGCCATGGCTCCCAGTGTGCCAGGGAGCTCCACCAGTATGACCCTGTGGGCAGCCTCCCTTACAACGGCAGACTTATTAGCCTACTAGCAGCAGTTTTCTTCTAAAAGTGCCTCCCTGTTTAGCAGTGAGGCAGTCTAGAGCTCTTCTATCTTGGAGGACCACTGCAGCCAGGGAATCCATTTGGTCTGGCAATGTGTCAAGGGCTCCCTGTACTGCCGTGAAGTCATCTTACATTTGAGTGTCAAGTTCCACATATTTTTGTTGTGTTAGGCCCTGGGAAGTGGGACTTAGAGCCACACTTCTTGCTATAGCTGTCCCGGCCAAGACTGACAATATTTTTGGGCCCCTGTTTTGTATGACTGGTGAGACTGCATGGAGATCCATTGGCTTGAGTAGATAGAGAGGCCCAGAATTAGATATCTAAGGAGATCAAGGCCAATCTTTGGACTCATAAACATTTGATAGACCCCATCAGAGCAGATAAAGAAAGTCCTTGAGGGGCTTTTGGGAGCCCGAGGCAGTAGTTTGGATGTCTACACAATTGGCTCAGATGTTTTGTTTTGTGGAGGAGCCTGGAAGACATGAGACATTTTTTTCATACTTCTGTTGGATAAGGCCAAAGTAAGGTGTTGAGGGGGAAGTGAAGCTAAGACTTGACTATTTAAAGTTAGGCCTAGGACACAGTAGGAGAGAGAGAGGGTTATGAGGGGTACACAGAGCTAACAATCATTTTCTGATTTCTATTGTCTGGAGGATGTGATGAGTGTAGTAGGTTAGGTGTGTGTGGGACAGGGTACTGGGGTCTGAGCCTAAGTTTAGGGTCTAATGGAAGCAGCTATGGCTCTGGCATAGGGACTTTATGTGAGGTGGTGGGATCCTGACCTTTTGAACTGTAATAATTGTCCCAGTGTTTCTTCCTCTGTCATCAACTCTGACACTCATTAGGTGTCTGTTTGTTCAGTCTTGGTGAATGGGGTCATGGATGGTATTTCTTTTCAGATTGCAAGCTCTTTGTTCTGGTGAGTTTCATTTGGAAGGCATATTTATTACTGGTCTGATATGCCCATTCCATTGTTAGGTCTCTGCAGTCAGTGAAGAATGTGTTTTCCATTAGGTTTTAAGTTTGGATGGGGCAAGTATCTATCTATCTATCTATCTATCTATCTATCTATCTATCTATCTATCAGGCTAGGCTAGGTCCTCTCATTACTGTGGAATCAATGCCATAAAGTTGGGTTTGGAACTCCCCACCTCCTAAGTCTGCTTGGCAAACACAGGACAGAGGTGGCTTGCATTTTGACCCTGGGAAAGGCAGTTTGAAGTTCACAGTCCTGTAGTTACACCAATAAAAAAGAGAATGAGAGTGACCCTATGGGGGAATTTTCTAGTCCTCTGGGCACATGGTCTGGAGTACTAGGGCAAATACAAAATTAACAAAAGGGACTAGAAACAGAACTGGGTAGCAGTACATGGGTTCATTAGGGCAGCTGCTCTGCTGTGTGACAGCTGCCCAGCTTCAGTCATGTGTTGACTCATCAGCTTCCAGGGTGGCGAGGGCAGGGCTTTGTGAGCATTTCCTCCTCAAAATTGTCTTTAGAGCAGCAGACTTGAGCAGTTAGGCTTTCTAGCAGTCATCTGGGTTATTTCTCTTGGCCTGCAAAGGATGGATTCCCAAGTAAATCTCAGATGTGTTTATCTGTATTGTAGGATATCCTTCTTGCAGGAGTGGTCAAGACAATTGCATAGCTGTCCCTCCAGACAGGCTGGTGAGGGGCTCTTTTTTCCAACCTTTAATCTGAGCCATATCCCCAGTGCTATATGTGTGGGCAGGTGTGTCCATGAGTATGACAGACCTCTCAGTTATGTTTGAGTATCTGAGAAAAGGCGTTTCCTATCTATGTAAGTTACCCAGCTGACATAGGTCTCTCTGAGGACCCCTAGTTGTGGGTGGGGGTCTCCCATATAAAACTTTCAAGTGTGTATGTCCTAGAGGCACTGGTGAGCTTTGGATCTTGAGGAGGGCATGGGAAGCAGACCTACCTATGGTGCCTGAGTTTCTTGGTGATATTTAGTCAATATTGACTTTAAAGTCCTATTTACCCTCTTTGCTTTTCCAGAGTTTTGTGGACTGTGTGCTGTAGGTCAGTTGAATTTGATTTTTAATTCTTTAGTCAGTTTCTGATTTACTTCTAGCCACAAATGTAGGTTCATGGATGCTGCCTTTAGTTAGTGGCAGCTCATATCTGGGGATAATTTCTCTTAATAATATTCTCCAGACTTTTGTGTCTTTTTCTGTTTTACTGGGAAGTCCTTCTGGCCATCCAGAATAAGTAGAGATGGGTAACAGGAGGTGTCTGTAACCTCTACATGGTTTGATCTCTGTAAAATCTATTCATAGTCTTTAAAGGAGAGAACCCAGCATGTTAGTTACCAGGTGAGGTTTAGCTCTAGGTGAGGGCTCAGCTCTTGCACAGACCTGACATCTCTGACTAACAAGGGTGCAGATCGAGGCTAACTTTGGAGTGCAATAGTAGTGGCTTATACGTGATGTATAGCAGTCTTTCATCCTTGGGCGATGCTGTGATGGTGTTTTACCCAGGCATGGGCCAGAGTCTGTGGAATTATCAGCTGGTCATCTGGTAAAGTACAAGCACCACTTGGGTCTATGTAAGCCCCTTCTTGTTGTGACCATTGAATTTTTTCCTTACAGTAGTGGAGAGGCCTGCTGTGGAAACTGAGGCCAGTTTAGGTAGTGTTTTCTGTTGGGCTTTCTGCTGCCAATTTGGCAGTTTTTGTTTGTTTGTTTGTTTCTGCTTTGTTATTGCCAAGAGTGACAGTATCCTTTACTTCTTGTGGTCCTCTACAATGGATAATGGCAACATTTTTAGGTTTTCAAATTGCAATAGGGAGTTGAGAGAGCTCATCCTTGTTTCTGGTTTGTTTTCCTTCTGCTGTCTGGAATCCATGTTCCTTGTATAGCATTTCATGGATGTGAATGGTGGCAAAAGCATACCTTGGAGCTGTGTATGTGTTTACTGTTAGGTCCGCCTGCCTGAGAGACAGCACAATCATCATGACAGTGGCTCCAAGCTGTGCCATGATAACGCACACCTCCTTCTTCCCAGAAGCCCCTATGGCTTCTCCCTCCCAAAAGTCTGCCAGAGCTCAGGAATGTAAAGGTTTTCCCAATCCCCTGCACTCTCACAAAATAAATCAGCTCACATCAGTCACTAGAGCCCTACCCCATCAGAGGCTGTATCAGGCAGAACCTGCCCTTTGTCTGCAGGGAGAGCGTCACAGCCTTCCTTGTGGTGACCCCTCCGTGCCCTCCCTACTTATTAAAATCTCTTCTTATCTACTTGCCTCCCCTCTTTAATATTCTTCAATGTTCTAGATTGAGTTCAAATGCTCAGTCATTTACCTGTTTCCCTTTTGCCCAGTTGAGAGCTTGGATTAGGATCCACATCTCAGCCCATTGAGCATTCCAGTTTTGGGGACGAGGTCTGGCTAGGAGCACCTCTTCTGTAGTGATGACAGCATGGCCAGATTGACAGTTTTCATCCCTGACTGAGCCACTTCCATCTATAAACAGGGTGCACTCTGTAGACCTGGCTCAGCAGTCAAAGTGAGACAGTCATAGTCTGGAGGGCCAAGCTTGGTGGACAAGAAGGTGACTGGGTTTAGGTTCTTGGCCAGCTGGCAAGTAAATTGGGGAATTCTAACAAGCAGTCCTTAGTACTAGGTGATGTGGATGTTTGAGAGCCAGCAGAGTCTCCAAAATGTTTAGTATTGCTAGGACAGCACACGGGACTGTTAAGTTTTGTTCCAGATTCAGTTTTTCAGCCTCTTTGACCAGGAGAAGGGTAGCTGCCAGTGCCCTCAGGCAAGGGGGGGGCCACACTTTTCTCATGGGGTCCAGGCTTTTTGATAAATAAGTAATGGATCTTTCCCAGGAGTTGGCTTTCAGAGTGAGGACCCCTGAGGGTACATGTCTCCATTCATTACCAATAGATCAAATGGTGTGGTCACATCAGGGATGCCCAATGCTAGGGCAGCTGAGAGTGTTCTTTTCATGGTCTGAAAGGATTCATTCTGTTCTAAGGCCCAGCTGAGTATCTCCCTTTCATTTTCTTTCCCTGCCAGAATATCACATAGAGGCTTACTTAGTCTTTTTGGCAAACCCTTGTACCCAAATTTGACAGAAACCTGCAGTATCCAGAAATTCTCTAAGCTGTCTTTTATTTTTAGGTCTTGGATTGGAGCAGATGACTTCCTTTCTCTCAGGCCCAGGAGCCTGAGTCCTTACTCCAGATCAAACCCTAAATAGTGCACTTTTGGTTCACATATTTGAGCTTTTTTCAGGAGACTTTAAGCCAGTGGTCAGTAGGTGGTGAAGAAGGCCTGAGTCCCTTTCTAATAGTTCATCTTGCCTGGACTTTTAGTTAAAATATCATCTACACACTGTATGAGGGCACAGTTAAGGTCTGCATGTTGAAAGTGGGCTAAGTCAGCTGCTAGTGCTTCCCAAAAGTGTGGGGGAGTTCTTAAAATCTTAGGGTAAACAATCCAGGGGAGTTGGTCTTTCCATCCTGTGTCTGGGGCTTTCCATTTAAAGGCAAAGAGGGCCTGGTTGACAGGTACAACCTGAAAACAGAAGAAAGAATCATTTAAGTACAGAAGGTGACTTAGGCAACATCAGAGGGAAACAGAGCCAAGAGAGCATAAGGGTCGGGGCTGCTGAGTGCAGTCACAGGGCTGCACTGACAGGGCGGAGATCCTGCACTGGTTCATAGTCCCTGCTTGGTTTTTTACCAGGAGGAGGGGTGATGGGCAGTGTACCAGCAGTTTAAACTTCTTTAGGCAGGAGATGTGGGGCTGGGTGCCAAGTGGAGCTTTTATTGACATAGAATCATTTAACAGCAAGAAGGTTGGCAGTAGGACAAAATCTGATCACCAAGGGAGCACGATTGTTCACAAGCCCCGGAGGTGAGTTCTCCATCCATACCTCTGAGAACAAATCTCTCAAAACTTTTAGGTCCTGATTGTCAGGCACGTTAGGCTGATGTAAATGCCATTCTCCTTCTCAGGGTACAGTCAATACCTAACCTGGAGCAGTGGGCCTGGGTGTGAGAGGAGCTGGATGCTTTGGAGCAACAGCGACAGTTGCCCTTAATTTGGAGAGGAGGTCGCATCCTAGGAGAGGGATGGGGCACTTGGACATGTACAGAAATTCATGTTTGATAAAACGCTCACCAATTTTGCAAGACCTGTTCTGATGGAATTTCTTTTTATTGGGGGTTTCAGTGCTGCCAAGAACTTGTGCTTTTTGGGAGACCAGAGGAGTAAGAGACTCAGTCACAATGTAATATTCAGCCTCAGTGTCCACCATAAGATTCGTAGGCTTTCTTCCAATTCTGGTTACGACTATGGGCCTTTAGGGTCTCATTCTAATGGTGGCTGGTTTGACCTATTCATTGTTATCAAAAAGAGGGTGGAGAGGTTCAAGCTTGGGTGGCTCCAGACAGTCGGGTTTGTTTGTGTCTAGCAGAGGGAGGAAATTTATCTTTCCAGTGTTCAATTTGTTGCACATTGATCAGGTGCCAGGCATAGGGCCTGCCACCAGTTTTAGGTTACAAGGTCTGTGGTGCTGCCTGGTACTGGGTGTTCCGACAGCACTGGACTTGACAAGATGTGTCAGGAACAAGCTTTCCAAACACTGCAGCTAAGAGAACCGTGTTCTGTTGGGTTCTGCGATCTGTCTTCTACCATTGCGCCCCCTTTTCTCTTTTTGTTGCAGTTTGACAAAACCTTTTGAGGGTTCTGAAGTAATTGGGAGGTTTTTATGCTGGCAAAGCCATTAACCTTTTTTCTTTTTCCCTTATGTGAGAGGCAAACTGGACAATGAAGGCAGCATTGGCCATTACTGATTCTGAGGTGTCTCTGGCTCAAATCATGTATAGACAGTGTCCTTCATAACATTGTACTGGACTCTCCCTGGACTCTTGAATAACTTACGCAAGTTTTGACATGTTGATGGTCTTTTTTCCTCCTTCTTTATCCCCTGCTAGAAGAGCAGTGTGGTACAGGGCCTCACAGTCCTGTATTGTATTGAAATCCCAGTTTGGATGTGCTTGGGGAAAGGTAGTGATTACCTAAGCATCAGGATCAACTGCAGTGGTGGGGACTTTAGACTTTAGCCAGGCCTGGGCTCTGTCTAGAATGGGAAGATAATCTTCAGTGTTAAATGGAGTGAAACGGAGTTGCTGACAGTCATCCCATGTTGGCTAGTGGGTCTGGAAGATGGATATAAGGAGGTCAGTCATTGGTTGGGGCTTCTCTGAGTAAGATGGACTGTGGTGATTCTGATTCAGGCCAGTTGAAGTAAATGGCTGATGCTCCATCAGGGGCAGTTTGTAGGTTGTGACTTCCTGGGTTCCAGGGTAGACAAAATGGCAGCTGGAGATCAACTAGGGGTTTGAGCTGAGTGGCAGGGTGGAGGTGATGGCTGATAGGGGTGTCAGTGTCTCTGTCTATGCTGACAGTCCCTGGGATGTATTCAACCTGAGATTTAAGAGGCACTGCAGCAGTTGTCAGCCTGGGAGTGGATGGTTGCTGCTGTGCATCCGAGTAGACTTCTAGACCAGCAGAAGGCTCAACTGGAGCAGTCGAAAATAGGTGTAGGTTCTGAGTCATGATGTCAGTGGTACTAGGGATTCTGGGAGGAGGAGGAGGAGGAGCAGTAGTGGCAGTTCCTGCCATGATGATGACGGCCCTCATTGTGGTAGCACTGACTGCAGCAGTGTTGGCTGTGACACCAGTTGTGGTGGCAGGAACAGTGCTGGCAGTGGGGACTGTGTTAGCAGCAACACCAGCTGTGATGGTGGGGACAGTGGTAGGAGCAGCACCTGTTGTGGCGTTGGCAATGGTGGCCACCATAGCTCTGGTCGTGGCCTTAGCTGTACAAAATCAGGAAAATGGAGCCTTCTAGTGATGATGGCAGCAGTGCCTGGACCTGCAGTGGCTGAAGCAGAGGTCCTTACTCTGTAGAGTCTGGGAAGTTGGGACCCTTTGGTGGCAGCTGTGGTGGCCCTGAAGCTAACTGAACAGTTTGGGACCTGTGATTGTATGGTGGAGGCAGATCAGACTTGGGGTCTTCAGGTAAGACTGGATAAAGCTTCTCTGATTGGGGGCAGGCCTTAGAGGGTTTCTGGTGGTCTCAGGATTTGTTCTGATGGCTAGAATATTCTTTGTATCATGTGTAGCATGGGCATAAACCAAGGTGGCAGGTTTTGACACAAGTTAAGCCAGAAGTTGATGTATGGGTACTGGTCAGTCTGGCCAGTCTCAGAGTCTGTTGTGCCATTCCAGAGCTTGCCTTAAGACTTCCTTTGAGTAGCCAATCAGAGCACAGATTTGGCCAGTCAATCTCACAGAAAGCTCAGAGCTTCTGGGGTTTCATTTTCTACTCCATAATCAACATGAATTCTCTTTTGAAGTTTTTTAGCATACAATCTGTGATAGTGGATTTGCTCTGGTTGGCACCCATTCTATTTTTCTATGGTGTGGGTGGTGCATCCTTGAGCAGTGAGGCAATAGGCAAAGGATGGGTCTTCCTTAAATGAGAAACCAAATGCTCTTTGTCTTTGGCTACTGAGCTGCAGAAATCCAACCCAGTCAAGCTCTGTAACTCTGAGGTCCTGAAGGGAACTTCTGCTATGGAGCACAGACGGAACAGCCTACCGTTTCCACCATCTGTTACAGTGACTCTCAGGACCATTCAACAGGCATCTGGAGGTTAAATAGTCCTCCTCTTTCCCCTTGGGGTGGTCTAAACTGACAAACTGACAAGAAGTGATCAGGCTGTCCTCCTGCCCGGAAGGGCAGGACTGAGTGACAGATTCACTGGGGCACCCCCGTCTTACCTCATGTAAAGACGGATCTGACAGATGGTACCCTTACCCTCTCTATAGTTGAATGAGCCTGTTAACACAGAGCAGGGTTCTCCAGTCTGGGACCCTGAGGAGACTCCAAGAAAGAGAGTGCACCTTCTCATCAAGGAGCCAGGAGAGGTTTCCCACTTAGGTAACCAGGCCTCAGGCAGTGACCTAAGCAGTCAGCTCTGCCTTCCCAGTGATGCAACAAGACATGTGGAAAACAGGCCAAGCACAGGAAGAAGCAGCACCAAGAAGGTTTAGGAGGCAGTTTATTATACCTCTGGGCTTCCAAATGGGATGTATCCTAAAGAGTCAGAGCCCTGCTGGATGAGGTTTCAGGGCTTTTAAAGGAGAAGCAAGGGAAGGTGAAGAGGCAGATTTAGTGCACTGTGATTGGAGGGTTGGGTAACATCATATGTTGCTGAGGAAGCTTAATATCTCAGGTAACATTGTAAGGATATCAGTTACATAGACAGTTCCATCTCAAGTTATATTGCAAGGCCATCAGCCACACAAAGGATGTAAAAACAGCATTCACACAAAGAAAGGAGTGTTCTGTTATCTGGACATGTCCACTTACTTATGGCAAAAATTCATGGCAGGCTTTTTTTTAACATTTTAATTTCCCCTTCAGTACCACCTTCAAATTGACATCTACTATGCCCCACTAAAACCCTCTGCTTTCAAAACTTGGGAAAAGTCTTTTCTTAAAGCCAGAAAGGCCAAAAAAATATCATATCCTGGGGCTACGTGAAGACCAGTCTTGGAAGCTGTCAATTGAGACTCTCAGGCCATACTTTGCATTTGGTGGATCTACGCTCTGGGGATCTTCCTGAGACACTTAAGTCCCACAAACTGTAATTTCATGCTGATCCTTCAACAACGCTTCTCCCCCATATGACTTTTCTCTTTCCTCCCAACAGGTCTATCTACTGGGCATCCTAACAATAGACACCCAAACGCTACTCTTACTGCACTTCAGATTTTGTCATGGATGACAGAATCCCTACATCAGCATTCACCATTGGTCACCATGTGGAGTGAGGCCCCATCCTCACAAGAGTGCCTTCTGCATACAATCTTAACCAATCTGAGGAATGGCTCCTACTAGATGCAAAAAGGTTCCTTCTTCATTGGGAAAGAAAAACTCAGAGTAACTCAGGTTAAACCCTAGGGACAGGCAACCCCTTCCTGGACTGGGGCCACATTGGCTTCAGTGGTTGGGGTCTGGCAAGATCAAGGCAGAGACTTTCACCTACTTTCTGGATACACAGTTGTTTGGCCTGAGACCCCCAGGGATTTTGGCTCTGTAGCACCTCTGCCTACCTCTATCTCCCCGCTACCTGGCCTGGGATCTGTAGCCTGTTTTACTTGAGCCCAAAGATGAATATTGTCCTAGGGGACCAAGAACTCCCAATTCCTATGCTAATATAAGCCGGATACCATCAGGGCCCTGAATTCATTGCTGGTGGGGCTACACATACCTGATATAGCAGGGACAGGAATTGCTGGGCTCATCACTGCAATTGACAGTTACAAATCCCTGTCCCAAGAACTCTCTCCAAGCTTAAGTGATATGCTTCAGTCCCTTGTCACATTACAAAGTGAATTTGCCTCCCTGGCAGCTCTTTGAAACCAAAGGAAGCTAGACATTCTGACTGCAGAAAAGGGGAATCTCTGACTGTTCTTAGAGAAACAGTGCGGCTTCTATACACAGCAGTGTGTAGAGAAGCCTGGGGAGTTGCAGAGAGCCTAAAAACACAAGCCAGTAGATGAAGAGAACAGGCCAGCTGTATCTGACCATTGTCCTGGATGAGCTGGAAGTCATGGCTTCTCCTTTGGCTGGCTCCTTGAATAGGATTCTCCTCATCATACTCTTTAGGCTACTGATGAGATTCTTCCAGAACCAGGTACAGGCCCTCACTAAATAATCTGTGCATCAGATGCTGGTACAGACTAATCCCATGCATCATCCCCTAGAGGTAAGTGGTGCCCTGAGATAAGACACACTAGGAGAATTAAAGGGGGGAAAGGTAGAAGAGCTTTTGTGTTCAAAATGTTTCAAAACTCAAATATGTCAACAGGCTGCATTTCTCCTTCTATTTCTGTAAACAGCCTAGCTCACCACAAGATGTACAAACAGTATAAATTGTACTCGGCCTGGTTCTTTTTCCAGTTTGTTCTTATATTTGCAAAGTTCCAGTTGCTGGCAAAGGACTTTCACCCTAACTGACAAACACTATAAAAGTAACTTCAGTACTAGCTCAGGGATCGGAACTTGGAGTACTTAACTTCTCCGAGCCCACTGGTGTAATAAAGTTTGGTTCCCTCACTTGCTCAAAGTGCTGGTCAGTTTCTTCACTGTTGATAGACTTAAGGTTCTGTAAGCACTGATATCTACCCAGACTTTACTGGATCAGGTGATACCAATTATTGTTTAATTCCCAGTTACTGCTCATCCCTTAGGTCTGGTTGTTAGATTTTTATCGAGACCTGGTCTTCTTCAGATGCAACTTCAGCCACATTTCTGATGTCTTTATTTTTTCGGCTCACTTCCTTGACAGCCTAGTTCCTCTCTGACTGTACATTAATTTCCATCTAACTTAGCTACTCATGATGATGTCATTTGGAGTCTTCATGAACTAAGGTTAGTCTCTGTATGATACACAGGAGTAGAAAGAAAAGGCAGTCTTCAGGCTGGGACTGTCCACATCCCTCCTTACCTCCAAGTCCTGTTCAGAGCTTTCACCCCGGCAGTTTCCTTTCTTTGCTCCACTCCCAGTTCCTTTGTTCTCAGTCTGTCCACCTTGAATAGCTGCCAAATGTGTTGCTATATATTTCCTTGTAAAGTCCAGCTCTGTGCAGAGAGAGCTGAGTTGGTGTGAAAGGCAGTGGTTAAAGATGGATTGCTTGCAAAGTCCAAAGCAGGTGAGTTTGGAGCTGGCCAGGTGTGAGCTGACTGCACAGCCAGGGGGAAGCAGCTGTGGGCCTCTGAGGAAAGGTCTGGGTGGCAGGGGCTGGGGGTGGGGGAAGCCCAAAGAGACCTGAGGAGGGTGGAAATGCCAGAGGAGCTCATCTCGATGCTGATCCTGCTCCATGGCGTCTCATCCACCAGGGCCTGTAGGATCTAGGAGTGTTAATCAGTGCCGTCCAAGCACGTGATACTGGCTAACTTACCTCCCAGTAGGTGCCTGCTCTGTTGTCTTAGTTGCTTTTTGCTTTGGTGGGATGAAATACCTGACAGCCACAAGTTAAGGGAGAAAAGTTTTATTTAGCTCACAGTTTGCAGAGCTTTTAATCTATAATTGGCTGGCTTTAAGGCAGGGTGGTTTGGTAGAGGAACATCACAGAGGAAGAGTTCACAGCACCCAAGAGGCCCCAAAGTCACAAATGGGCTGAGCAGCCCCAACCTGTGAGGGTGGGAGCCTGTGTCACTCCACTGCTGGGATCAGCTGTGCCTGTCCTTACCCAGCTCTCTATTGGGTACTTTGTCTATGTATGTTAAGTGTCTTCTGCCTGCCCTCCCCAGGTGAATTGGTTCTGACTATCAGCATCAGAGTGAGATTTTACAGACACTCGCTACAACTTGTCTGGTTGTCACTACAACCACAGTGAAGGGGTTGTGTGGAGCATATTTCTTCTGCCTTTTCCAACTTGAAGACAATGTGTCCTATTTCTTCCTGACCCTAAGGCATTCAGTAGTGGTGCATGGTTTAGATGTCAGACTACAGCTTTGACCACCAGATTTTGCAAGCAGATTCCCCCTGGTTGGTGTAGAGCAGAGTACCAGTTTGTCCTTCCCCGCTATATATTTAGCAGCTGGGGAAACTTACACATCAGAAGAGCAGGGAGCCTTGGACAGCCTGGGGCTCTTACT
Organism: Hydrochoerus hydrochaeris; assembly: GCA_004027455.1. Taxonomy (NCBI): domain Eukaryota; kingdom Metazoa; phylum Chordata; class Mammalia; order Rodentia; family Hydrochaeridae; genus Hydrochoerus; species Hydrochoerus hydrochaeris. The sequence goes on along the minus strand of PVLA01008572.1, from coordinate 58,074 downwards.
GCCTGAGCCCCAGGGACTGGCTCAGCTCTGCTAACACTGCAAACAATGTCAGCTCTCCCAGTTTTCTGCCATCAGCCGATCCTGTGACTTGCTCAGGGCCAGCAGAGGTTCTCTCTGTTTTCTCACACACACTCAGCCCCAGCATCAGTGTCTCTGCGGGCGGGGTCTGCATTGCCTGGGTGGGGTGCAGACTGGGTGTCAGAATTTTGCAGCTGCCTTTGGCTTCAGCCAAAAGCAGGGTTCGCGCAGGCTCCCTGCACCGGCTGCCAGTCATCTGTGCCCTGGCACCATACCACGAAGGTTCATTTCACAGGCAAGATGCCCCTTTCTCTCACCTGAGGCTAAGTGGCAGGGAGCCATCACATTTGTCCTTATCTGGTGCAGACTGACATTTTCTAGACCCATAGCCATCTAAGGGGAGAAGGATGCTGACCCCCGCCTGGCCTCGGTCACCCACCTTTATTCTTCCGTGTTTCACCAGTCCCCCTAACTCCTTGGCTATGTAGTGAGGGGAGAGACGTGGTAATCCTTTAGGCCCACCTCCCTGCGCTAAGGGGTCTTCTATTGCAACCTTGTGGAGAGTAGCAGGCATGCAGTTTATGTTAGGTCCTCAGTCCAGTGCACTGGGATGGAGTTCCTGCGCTGTCAGCGTGGCCACCCTCATTCCTGCAGCAGGGCCAACTGTAGTGTGTGTTGTCAGGTCTTTGAGCACTGGCCCGGGACATGCAGGGGGTGGGGCAGAGGCAGTGCCCGTGCCAGCCTTGCTCCAACCTGCCTGTGTTTCTGTGCACCCTTCCTGCCTCCTGCTGGTTGCCTTGGGACTTTTCCCTAGGTCATCCCCTGGGTGGGGCAGGGCTGTGACTGCCCAGCCATGGGCTTGGAGCCCCTCTTGGAGACTGTGTTTCTTGTGGGTTTTTCTTGGGCTTCCGTTTCTTAGGTTTTTGGAGTTTCCCCTGGGTTTGGCCACAAGCCCTTCTCATTATGTTTGGCCTTCCTAGGTGCTCTGAGGATGATGACAGACAACCAAGGTGAGGCAGGTTGGCACCTCCACTCTGGGGCTCCCCTTCAGCATCAGGTGTGGTAGGGAACACTCACTTTTTCCTGTTGACCTTATTCGTCCTGCTGACTCTGCCACCTGTCAGGGTTCAGGAGCCTGAAGGGGCAAATTCACGCATGAGGTCTCCAAAGAAAGCACACAGAGGCGGACATCAGCAACACAGCAGTAGCAGGCAGCTGAGCAGAGCAAGAGTCCCCTGTGTCTTTATGGGTTAATTCTTCTCCAGGTTGTTGTCACACACTTACATTCCTGTGTAGTGTGGTAACCAGCGCATGTGTGTTTCCCTGTGCTGAGTCAGGTAGTGCACTACATGCCCCTTGCTCTGGGCACTTTGGAGCAGTTCTCCTCTGTGTGTGTGGCCAAAACGCTCCCACACTGAATTTCCTGGCTTCTTCTCCATCAGATTCTGGACCAGAACTTAAAACCTATGTAAATGGTGTCTGGGGAACAGCTGGGGACTCTGGTTCCTATGGCAGGTCAGCAGCAGTGGCAGCTGGGGGCGCTCCTCTGACCTACAGAGTTAGGGGTCTTTCTTTCTTTCTTTTTTTTTTTTTTTGCTGATATTTCATAGTATTGATGTATATGAATAATTTTGTGACCAGAACTTTGAATATTAACATGATTCTTTGAGTGTGAGCTAATTATATGGCCTATGCTTGTCAGCCCAGAAAGCTTTGGTGTCCAGCTGAAGTTCTTCTCACAGCAGTGAAGGGCCCTGCTTTGGGAACAATGCAAAGTTTTCCTTTGGTGTTTGAACTGATGAACCAAGTAAAGATGTGTGGCCTGCATGGGAAAGACCGACTCACCTTAGGCGTGGTTTCTGACTTGGCTGACTGTCCAAGTCCATGAGAACTGGTATGAACTGATGCAGTGGCTCCTCTGTGGTCACTGGCTGACCTGTCTCCATCCTCCCAACAGCTTCCTTACCATGAATACATCCCCGGAGGGCTGTTCTCATTGAGGGTCATCACTGTGTCAGGTGTTGTCTTGCCCAACGCTAAGAGGTGAGCTGGGACCTGCAGGGATCTCATGGAGGAGAGAGCCATCCCCTGGCTCCAGGGAGGTGGGGAATGGATGGGAAGGCTGGCCTTTATCTTGGGGGACTGAAGGGGTCCATGTGATGTGCCCCCCCAGGTTCTACATTAACCTGTGCACTGCGAGGGACGTCGCCTTCCACTTGAACGTTTGTTTCGTTGAAAACACTGTGGTTCGAAACAGTCAGATCCGGGGCATCTGGGGGCGAGAGGAGCGAAGCCTGCCCTTCTGCATGCCCTTCAGACAAGGGCACACCTTTGCAGTAAGATGCCATAGCCTGGAGCCCGGCAGCTCACGGGGTGTAAGGACAGAGGGGGAGGGGGGCTGGCATAACTTGCATGGGGAGGGGCTGGTGTCAGTGGTAGGAGGGCTGGGAGCTCAGGGCGAGGGACTGTGACACATGTATTAGTATTGTGTGATTACTGTCCACCATGTGGCTGATGTTAGCATCTAATTCTTATAGATGAGCGAACAAAATCACAAAATCGCAGGTAATGGCAGTACATGGACAGAAGGGTCCTGGCCAGGGCAATGTAGTGATGTAGGCCCCGTGTCAAAGTAAAAAATAAAAAATGGGTAGCCCTGGGTTCATTCCCTAGTACCACAGAAAATGGAAGAAAGGTGGAAGGAATGAAGGAGAAGACAAGAGAGGAGAAGGAAGGGAACGGAAGAGAGGGGAAGGAAAAAGAACGGAAGAGGTCAGTGATGCCTGTGCTTCCTCTCCCCCGCCCACTGAGTCTGTCAGCCTGGGTGTCCCGAGGTAGAAGTGATGTCCTGGATGAGCGCCCCCTGCAGTCTGGGTTGGGAATGACTGGTGTGGAGTTCTGTGGGCTGTGAAGGGAGCTTGGATTTTATTACAGTGAGGAGCCAGTGGGGAGTAAGAGCAAGGAATACTTTTTGATCTACGGTAACTCTGTGACCTTGGAGAAGTGTCCTTCAGACAAGGACAGTGGTTTGGTCTTTGCAGCTCCATTTCCTCATCAACAAATGGACCTGAACATTCAGTGACCTCAGAGACCTGTGGGAATGGACCTAGGTAGTCTCTGTGCACACTAGGACAGCGCCCTGCATACGAGTGTGATGGCAGTGTGGTCACTGTCATTTGTACCCGGACTGCCTCCTGGAGAAGGTCCTGGGCTGGAAAGGTCGAGTCAGGAGGCTGCTGCTGCGGAGTCCAGGCTTGGACATGGGGACACAGATGGCTCAAGCCAGCACTGCTGCCCCTGGTGCCCCAAGGAGGCTGTTGGCCCCTGGGAGGAGTCCCCTGGGGGCAGGGGAGGCTTGCTGGAGGAGCAGGGTTCTGAAGGGCCTCGAGGTTAGACACAGGGAAGAGCTGCAGACTGCGAGCAGCATTGCAGGTTGGAAACCCTGGTGTGAGGTACAGGGAGGAGAGCACAGGGTGTTTAGGTGGGAGCAGGTCCTTCAGTGAGGGTGAGGGGCTGGTAGGGGAGAGAAAGGAGATGGAGGAAGGGACCCCAAGCCCGAAGTGAGGGCTGGGGACTTTCTGCATGAAATGTGACTGCCAAGGTCTCTCTGCCCAGGCACAGATCCTATGCTTATCCCACTGCTACATTGTTATTGTGGATGGCCAGCAGCTACTGGAGTACTTGTACCGCCTGACTGATCTCAAGGCTATCGACCACCTGGAAGTGGCTGGTGATCTTGAACTTACTGCAGTGAATATCTAGGTGGGCTCACTGGCCCAGTGCACCATTGTCTGAGTGTCCACCCACTCCTCTTCCATGCCTTGCACGAGCTTCTGGAGCCCTGACTTCTGAGCACAGGATTCCACTCTGTGTAACAGCAGGCAAACCTCCAACTCCACTCCTGGCAGTGTGGGAGTCTCGAGATGGCTGAGCCCCCAGCAAAGGCCCCCACTGCATGGGACTCTCAATTGCCATCCCATCCTCTGTGCAAGCCCACTGCAGTGCCGAGCACTGTAGTAGCAAGGCAACCTGCTTGGCTCTCCCATTGTCGTGACCTTAACCTCTCTCCTTGGCTTTGCACCCTGCTGCAACCCAAGCCCTCTGGGAAGGCTGCTCTGGTGACCTCCTGCTGGCTTCCACCAACTGACCAGAACTTTCTCAGCAAGGTCTCTGTTCATCTGGCATCACGGAATAAAGAACACAATGTACTGCTGTCACACATGACTGACTGCTTTGTTAGAGTGTCTGGAGACATTTTGAATTTTCTGGAGTTGTGAGTCTTGCCCAGTGGAGTGGGAAAAAAACAGCCTTTGTTCTCTTTTGTTAGGGAGGTCCTGACATCCGTAGCTACTGCCTGAGGATCCCTCATGAATCCCTTAAGAGTGCTGAAGAAGCCACCTGGGGCTGGGGCTTTGGGAGGAAGTGTCTCTGACATAGGCATCTTGATATCCTGGTGAACCCAGGACATATCCCCAAATCATTGAGAGACGTGAAGGTTTGGAGAGAATCTGGTGGTTATGGGAATGTCAGGAAGTCAGATGATCTTGTGCCAAGTGGGAGGGGACCAGACGAGATACTTGGCATGAAGGCCGAGTGTGCAGGAGCTCACTTCCTCAGGACCAGTGCAGCCTGGTTGTGCACCCACATGATTCCATGACAGACTTGCTCCCTCAGGCTGTGGTGCTAAGGGGCAGCATCAGCAGTGAACTGGTTAACTGCAGAATCTCAGGTGCTCCACAGACCAGCTCAGCAGGAATCTACATTTTCACTACATCTAAGTATTTCTGCATTTCCGGGAGCAGGCGCACAGCCCTGGTCTAGCTGGCTGGATTCTTGGCCTCACTGTTCAGGCTCCTGGCTCTTGGTCTGGGCACAAACGTCTGCTGGGAACCAGAGGTTGGCAAATCCCCTCTTCTGCCCCCATATCTCGGTTGCTGCTGTCAGAAGTGGAAGGAGAAGGGAAAAGCAGGAAGTTCTTAGAGGTTGACCAGAGGGCTCTTCCCTCCAACTACGTCCCTTCCTTGGTTCTGTGCAGGAGACGGGACCCTGTATCCTCCAGACCCTCCTGGTTGGCTGCATCCTTAGAAGGGTTCCGGTCTCTAGGGCAGGGAAGGATGCCCTTTACCCCCCGCCCCCCAGTCTCCTGGTTTTTTCAGGAGGCAAATCACCACTGGACAAACTTAACCAAACAGGTGGCAGCAGGGCAAAAAAATTGCATAATGGGGCCTGGAGGACAAGGCCTTGACTAAGAAGCTGGTCCTTGGGGGTAGGACCCCTCCCCTCACTCAGTGTAAAATGCTTCCTGTGTGGAGAGGCACAGCTCCCGCTCTCAACCGCCTCCCCTTATCCCCCCACCCCTGTCTTCTTTGATCAACACAAAACACCATGGCTTGCCATTTCTTTTTTTTTTTCTTTCCAGGTATATGGGATTTAATTTTTTTAAAATTTTATTTAAAGAGGAAAACAAAGCAAAACAGAAAAAGGGTAGAAACAATACAGAATTTCAGAAAAAAAAATAAACAGTAAGAAATCATTAGTTGATAAATTACATGTAGTCTTTTTAGACAGAGTTGTTTAAGTTACAAAACTAAAGCACAAAATGTGGACATACAAACAGCGAGGCTGCAAAAATTTCTGTTCAATGATCCAATAAAAACTTAGCAACATGGTTATCAATCCTACACACTTAAACATACATGCAGTTATATCCTTTAGAGCACTTTCTTTTCCTCCTTTTGCTTTTTAAGTTCATTATCTGTTTAGTTATTTTCTGTTTCAGCTTGCTCAGTACCTTAATGATCTGTTTTGTCATTGTTATTTATTTTTTAATCGCCTTATATAATTCTGTTGCTTTGTTTTTGAGTTTCTCCTCATCCATGTCCCATGGATCAGCTTTGGTGGAGTTGGGAGTTTTTTGGAGGTATTTTGTTACTTTGTTATCTTTTTTTTTTTTTTTGAAGGTAGCAAAATATAGCAGAACAAGACAAAACAAAGCCAACCGAGACAGTGCAGTGAAATTGGTACAGAACTTCACAGCAGGTCAGGATAACAGTAATAGGTATAATAGTATATCCTGTTCACTTCACAATAGCTGTTCTTTCAATTAGGTAAAGCAAAATGGAAAGAAATACCAAACTTATAAAAACAGAATATTGAATAGAGCAGTACCATTAATCAGAACTGAGCAAAACAGTGATAAAAATCTTTGCTTTCAAAGAGATGTAACTCCCTCTTACTTGACATGCTATATACGTTCATCCTTCCAAGAGATACTCTGGCTCCACTTGCTAACAGGGGGCAGGAGGAGAGGGGGATGTTTGATTCTTAGCCCATGCGCTGACAGGCCCACAGCCACTTACCAGAGCAGTGAGCTGGCTGCTTGTTTTCCCAGTGTCCTAAGTTCCAACATGGTGCGGAGCTCTGGAAAGGCTGATGGTTCTCCCCCTGGAGCTGCCAAGGCTTGTCAGGCCACAGCCACTTACCAGAGCAGTAGGCTGGCTACTTGTTTTCCCAGACCACCTGCTGCCATTTCAAAGAGGAGTCCATGATCTGCCTGGTAAGTTCCTTGGTGGGCTACTTTGTCCAGGTGGTGGCCCAAACTTGCCTGCTCTCTGACTTGTGGCTGCTATTCCAGCAACAGATGAACACTCATTACACACTAATGCACACACACACACACACACACACACACACGCACAATATAGTTAAAATGAAATGTATTTCATATAAACTTTTACACCAAGGTAACATACAGGGAAGGCTCAAGTGGCCCTTGGCAGCAGAGAGTGCTGTTTTAATACAGAAGCATAAATACTGCACACATCGCCGCCTGGTGGCCTCTCAAACTGCTGCAAGCAGAGGAAGTTTGCTTGTTTCAGGCCCAGCATTGCCAATTTTCATCTCCAAGGGGCCAGAGAGGGTGGGCTTCAGGGACAGAGGTGGCTCCAACAGTCCAGGACACTACGTGGCGTTAGCTCACGTAAAATATACGTGACAGTATTTATCATTTTGACCATTCTCAGTGTGCAATCCAGGTGGCATTTAGGATATTTACACTGTTGTCCAAAGATCACTACAGCCAGCTTCAGGTGGTTTTCACCTTCCCCAAATGAGTTTCAGCATTCATCAAGAACATCCCCTTCACTCTCTGCCTTGGCAACTACCAATCTTAATTTTGGGAATTAATCACATTTTCAGTTTTTTTTTATGATACTGTCATCCTATTTATTGTTATATTTATCTTCTAAGTAAAAGAAATGACACTGATTTTCACTTAATGATAGTAAATCAACGTCCTTTGTTTTCCATCCAGGGTCTCGCTGACACCAGGATTCATCTTCCCACCGTGCTGATCACTGCAGGCAGCCACAGCTCCCAGCCCATTTGCAGACACAGAGTGACAAACCCTGCTGCATTGCTAAGCTTCATGTTCTGCTGTATTAACTGCATTTTCAATTTTATAGTATTTGTAGCCTATGATGAGTTTCTTGGGGAGTAACCCTCAGAGGGTACAAGGTCTCTCATGGTAGGGTGATTCTGGAAAGGGGAAGCCAGGTCCCATGTGCTGTTCCCTGATGCTTTGGAATAGGAGGAGACTGGCAAAAGTGTCTTAGTGACAGCACAGGTCATGTCTAGAGGTTTCTTTCCTCCTCTAGACAGAGAATCCATGGCCCTACCAAGCAGCTGCCTCTATTTTCTCTGCAGGTGACTAGTTCAACGTGAGCATCATAGGTCACATGCTCTGTAGCAGCCTGGTTCTAAGTTCCATTAATTGGTTACCACTCTGCCGGAGTCTGGCTGTTATCCCACTTTTATACATGAGCAGAGAAACTGAGGTATCACAAAGGAAATCTTGGCCCAAGACCCTGCAGCTAGCAACACTGTCTTTGATGTGGGCAGCCATGTGTCCAGTTCAAGCTCAGGGCCTCAGGCTGGGACTGTGGATTAGTGGCACAGTGATTGCCTAGCATGCACAAGGCCCTGGGTTCAGTCCCAGCACTGCAAACAGACCATAGCTGACTATCCCAGGGCTTTAAGTGCTGTGGGAATAGGAGGAACAGACACCAAGAGGCTGACAGGATCTAAACCTCACCCCCCTCACTGTGTCACCAGCGGGAGGTACAGGGAGTCCCTAGAGAGAGAGGGGCTTGCCACCTGGCTTGGTTGTGGCAAGTACTCAGCACATAGTAAACAAGTCCAGTGTCTGCTGTCCCTGGGATCTGATACTGCGCTTCCTGCAGCAGAAAGCCTGTTCCTCCGAAGGGGAGCTTCATACTGACCCTGTGTCCAGTGACTTCTTTCCCAGCTGCCTGGCACGCTTGGTTCTTCAAGGATCACAGCCTGTGGGCAACTTGTGATGCTGTGGTTTCCAGTGTGGATTTTGAATTCTACCTGTGCCCCCTTTCACAATGGTTTTTGATTTGTGTTACTCACTTTGTCGGTTCCTGGGCGGGGAGGCAGAGCTGCCATACGATGCAACCCTTGTAGGCTGCTCACCTATTCATCTCTGAGGACACTGAGTGTCCCCTGTCTCCCTCTCCATCCTCAGCCGGTGATGGTCCTGGGAGCAGAGGCTGACAGGGAGGAGGTGCCAGAGCTTCGGTTCTGCACCTGACTGTGTCCCTCCTGTGCAAAGATGCCTGGGCCTTCTGTGGAGACGGAGGTGGACAGATCCTGAGTCACAGAGGGAGGGGACTGGCACTTGTCCTATCTTTGACCGCAGCTCCATTGTTGTGTGTAGCTGGGGCTGAGCATGATGACGGCTGCTAGGAGGAAGCTGAAGGGCAGCTGCCAAGTTGGATTTTATTTGACGAATCCTACTGGATACTAAGGTTACTCAAAATGATAAGCTACTGTAGGGCTGCATTAGCGGAGCTGGAGTGTCTAGAAACAGGGTTTTTGCAGTTTCTTTTGTCATTAATTTCTAGTTTCATGGCACTATTACACGATAATATGCATGGGATAATTTCAACTCTTTTGCATTTACTTAAGCATGCTCTGTGGGCTACTATATGGTCTATTTTAGAGAACATTCCATGTGCTGCTGAGAATAATGTATATTGTGATGTTGGGTGGAACACTCTGTATATGTCCACCAAGTCCATTTGTTCACAGGTGTGATTCAGTTCTGTTATTTCTTTGCTGATTTTCTGTCTAGTTCATCTGTCCCTTTGTGTCAATGGCATGTTAAGGTCTCCTATTATAATTATGTTATTGTTTATTGGATTTTTTTATTTCTGTTAATATTTGTTTTATATAGCTGGGTGCTCCTGAATTTGGTGCATATATATTTAAGATTGTTTTCACTTCTTCTTGAAGTTTTCCTCTAACTAGTATCTAGTGACCTTCCTTATCTCTTTGGATCATTCTTGGTTTGAAGTTTACACTGTCTGCAAACAGAATAGCTACCTCTGCTTTTTTTTGGTATCTTGTTGCATGAAGTATTGTTTTCTATCCTTTGACTTTCAGTCTATGAGTTTCCTTTTGGGTTAGATGGGTTTTTTGTATGCAGCATATGGTTGGATGTTGTTTCTTGATCCATTCTGCCAGTCTGTTTCTTTTAATTGGTGAATTGAGGTCATTTACATTAATGGTTATAGCTGATATATATTGGTTTACTTTTGACATGCTATTTTTCTGCTGTTGATTCTTTGCCTTTCCAGTCTGTTTAATTGTTTGCCTTGCTTAGTGGTTTTTTCCTATGTCTATCTAGAATGTCTTTCAGTATTTTTTGCAGGGTTGGTTTGGTGGTCATGAAGTTCTTCATGGAAATATCTTATTTCACCATCCATTTTGAAGGACAGTTTTGCAGGGTACATCAGTCTGGGTTGGAAGTCATTTTCCTTTAAGATCTGAAATACTTCACCCCATGCTCTTCTTGACTTCCTTGTTTGTGTTGAGAAGTCTGCTGTGATTCTGACAGGCTTTCCTTTATAGGTGATCTCTCTCTTCTCTCTATCCGCTTTTAATATTCTGTTCTTATATTGGATTTCTGGGATATTGATTATTACAGGTCTGGATGTAGTTTTATTTTGGTTATGGCTATTTGGAGTTCTATATGCTTCACTAATCTGAATGTCAGTTTCCATTCTCATGTTTGGGAAGTTTTCAGCTATTACTTCTGAAATAGCCTCTTGGTATCATGTGTGTTGTCCCCTTCTTTTTCATTTATTCCTATCAATCTTATGTTGTTTTGCTTTGCATAATCTTGCAGCTGTTGAATTATTTCCTGATTCCTTGTTATTTTAAAAATATCTTTCCTTTCCTGTTCACTAGCTGCAATCTTGTCTAAGAGGTCTGAAATTCTATCTTCACTTTCGTTGAGGTGTTTTTGCCAATTTTCGATGGAATTTTAAATTTCCTGTACATCTCTTTGAATCTGCTTCATGCATTCTGTTTGCTTCTTACATTTTTCATTCAGGGTGTCCATCTTTTTGCATTGTTCCTCTAATTTTTTAACGGTGTTCTTTAGATGTGTTCAGCATTTCTTTCATTACATCTATCATTTCTTCTTTTACCTGGGAGATTTTTTCTGATCTCAGTTCTTTTATTGCTTCCTGGAGTGGTTTCTTTACTTAGGTTGTTAACATTTCAGGAATTTCAGATGTAGGGCTTACATTTTCTTCTATGTCCATGTCTCCTAGGCTTGCTTGGTTTGGGCTGAAAGTTTGAGATTGCCTTTTGCTCTTTTGTTTTGTCATTTTCCTGTATTTCCCAGTTTTGAGCAACATTCCAAAGCTTCCCCCGTGTGCTGGGAATCACCTGGTCCACGTTTGGCTCCCAGGCTCCTGCTGCTTGGAGGTTGTTGGGCGTAGCCCAGTTGGGCTCCAGGGAGCCTCCCGTGCCTCCTCTGATGATTTGGGATGCTGGGTGTGGTCTTACCTGCTGGGAGCGATGTTCTAAAGCTTTCCCCATGTGCTGGGAGTCAACTTGCCCACGTTTGGCTCCTAGGACCCATACCCTGTATTCCTATAGGCCCACTTCTAAGTCAAACTTTCCTGCTCATAATCTTAAGGGCTGATCTCAACTTGGCTGAGATGTCACTATTTTTCTATATAAAGTCATCTGGACAAAAATCTGGGCTGTTTTTCTTCCATTTTACAATAAATGCTGTTTTCTGCTTTTGCTGTTCAATAAATACTTCTGCTCAGTCATCTTTTCACTCTCTACCTCGTATTTGTGGGTTGAGAGAAGAACCCACCAGCCAAACAGTAGTAATTAGAGAGTTATTGGTGCTGGCATCTGTTGATAGCTGCCTTTCCTTGTTTCTAGGAACTGGCTACTGACTGTAGCAGGATTATCCAACTCTCCAAATTATAGCAATGTGTTTCTCTGCCTGGGCCTGCTGATGGGAGTTGGGCTGGAGTATGGCACCACTCTGTAGCCTGAGTCCTGCATTTGTCATTGTTCTTATTTTACCATCTCAATGGATCCTGTCTGCTTTTTCCTCCAAGTCAAGCTTCCTCCCTGCTTCCTGTACCTCCAAATAAGTGTACTCATGCTGGTCTATTTCAAGTCCTTCAGCAGGGGAGGAAATGATTGAGATCATGTCTTGGGCAGAAAAGCAGACCTGGGTTGAGGTTGCTCAACCTGTGGCTGTCCTGGTTTGCTCACAGAAAGCCTGGCTATCCTTTATTTTCCCTATACCTGACTCCACTGTGAAAGCCCATGTGAGCCTTGCCCAAGAGAAGATGGTGAGAAGTCAGTGCAAGAGCTGCGAGAGGGCCTTTTCAATAAGGCAGTGCTCATACAACAGGCACACTCGGGTACTTCCAGCCCTTGGAGGCGCAGGCAGGAAGAACCACAGTTCAAGTCCAGCCCAGACCATTTGGCAACATAGGTTATTTTCTTTCAGGGCTCGGAATACTTCGCTCCAAGCTCTTCTTGATCTGATCGTCTGTGTTGAGAAGTCTGCTGTGATCTTGATGGGCTTACCTTTATAGGTAATCTGTTTCTTTTCTCTGACAGCTTTTAGTATTCTGTTTTTATATTGAATTTTTGGTATGTTATATGAATTTCCAGTATTTTATATGTCTGGGTGTAGATCTGTTTTGGTTGTAGGTGGCTGGGGTTCTGTATGCCTCACACAACCGAATGTCATTTCCTTTTCCCATGCTTGGGAAGTTTTCCTTAATTATTTCTGTGAATAGCCTTTGTAATTCACCTGTATATATTCCTGCTTCTTTGTTCACATTTCTTATTCTTAAATTGTAGATTCTCTTGTCATCTTCTAGCCTTTTTATTGTTACTGCCTGTTTCCTTGTTATTTTTAAAAGATCTTTCCTTTCATCATCACACACTGCCAACTTGTCTTCAGGTTTTGATAGTCTATCCTTAGTTTCTTTTAAGGAGTTTTGCCAGCTTTCATTGGAGTTTTTAATTTCCTGATAGTCTCTTTGAATCTGCTTCATGTATTCTATATTTTCTTTATATTCTTTATCGAATGTTTCTCTCCTTTTTTTGTGTTCCTCCCTTCTTCTGTCTGTATCTTCCTGAGAGATGCTTCCTGAGAGCATTTCTTTTATTACTCTACTCATATCCTGCTTTACCTGATTTAATATTTCAGTTTTGAGCTCGTCTACAAGGTCCCGAACATATCTCTTAATGTTCATTGAAACCATGTCTGATGTTGTGTTTGCTGCCCTCAGTTTCCTTTGTTTTTCCTTCTCCTAGTTCAGTGTTCTTGGGTTCTGGGCTGGGGGCCTCTTCCTGCCTCTCTCTCCTGTCATGGCCCTGGCTTCCTCCACACAGGTTACAGGGTAGGTTCCAGCCCCCTTCCCTGTTGGCCACGGTTCCTCTGAAGCACGCTGGTGAGGGACCTCTGCCCTCTCCTGCCTGTTCTTGTCACTGAGGTGTAAGCAGGCTGCGTATGCCTGCCCCTCCCCACTGGGCCAACCAAACTTCAGAGGCCTTTCACCCAGTTAGTGCGTGCTAGGCTCAGTGAATCCATTTGGGATGGCTCATTGTGTCCCGGCCTGGGGCGTGGCCCAAGACTGGGAAATTAATGAGTGGTCCTACAATTTACACAAAAAGAAATAGAACCTAGATGAATGAAATAACCTTGACACAGAATGAAGGAATCATTCACACTATGCTGATTTCATGACTTACTATAATGTTAGTACAATCTGGATGCTATATAGTATTGTTGTAGAGAAAAATAGATCAGTTCAGCAATAGACTTACAGAAAGGAAAGTTTGTAACAAGCAATGATACATTGTGTACTTGGAAAAATAGATATCATTGAGCCATACCTCACAACATGTACAAAAACAAAACCAGAGATGGATTGTAAGTGTGACTCAATATCCTAAATAAAATTTTTAGAATATGAAAATCTAAAATCTAACACTAGAAAAGTCTTCTTGGCATCCAGAAAGTATCAATAATTTAAAAAGGCAAACTAGATTCGCCCAAGTGAAAGCCTTCAGGCTAGGGCTGTGGCTGTATGTTAGAGCACTTGTGAGTCCCTGGGGTGGATTTCTAGCACTGCGGAATAAGAATTACTCAAAGTTTGGTTCATCAACCTGCTAATACAGCTACAAACAAAAGCAGACAACACTCAGTATTCAGAAGAATAGAATTCTACTCCTAGTTCTCCAAGGTAAATAAAATCGTATGTTTCCACAAAGTCTTGGGTGAAAAGTTCCCAGCAGCTTTAAACATAATAGCTCTAAGTTAAAACAGTCTCAGGTTCCTTCAAAACAGCCAATGGGTGATCCCATCAGAGGGTAGCCATATACTCTGTTGGAACTGGAGAACAGCCCCAATTTTAATGGTAAATCCCTTGCTGATAGGGAGATTTTGAGTCACTTGGGGAGGATGGTGATGGCTTGTTGGCCTGAAGGTGCTGAGGATGAGGTTGAAGGAATCTCTCAGTGTGACATCTTCCATTACAGAGTCCAGGGAGACTTAGATCCCCCTTAGAGACGGTGAGTGTCTGAAGAGGAGATCAAGGCTAACAGTTTCCTTTTGGGGTTTACTTTATAAGGACTGTATCACATGGGCCTTTGAAGAGAAATGTTTTATCCACAGATTCGTAAAAGCCTAAACACATGGGAACTCAGACCATTTTTCTTGTTTTTTGGCAGAAAAGTTCTAATTGAAGAATGCTATTGTAAGTTAGACAGCATTTACGGACCATTTCTTCCATTTCCTAATTTACACTGCAGCTAAACCATATTGCAGTAGAAGATAAGTTGTTTTTATCAGGTTGACAGGGTTAAATTTTTTCCATAAATTAAGAATAAGCCCAAAGATGAGGTCTGTGGGAATGGCACTGGTGAGCGAGTGTGGCAGTCACTGTATTTGTCACACATTTATGGTCTCTGGTGTCCTTCCAGATTCTTGCCATCAGAATGTGGTCTCTTACCCAACCCTTAAAGAGTAGTGAGACGTGTGTGACTGAGTGAGGTAGACATGATTCTGCAGACTCCCAGAAATCCACTGCCCTTCCCACTCAGCATGGCCGCTGATGGAACCCAGCCACCACACTACAAGTGGCCACAGGAAAGGACACTCACAGGGTTTCAGCCCACTCTCCTGCTGAGTTCTTCGTTGACACCTGCACCCATAGATGTGCACGTGAGTCATGAGCCTGCTAGTGATTTCCAAACCTACCCAGTATGATTCAAAATTGTGCAATATTGCCATTTCACTTTGCTTTGAGACCTACTCTGCATAAACATCTTGCTCTTGAGGGGTGCTGTTGCTTTAGGGCTTGTAGAAAGTCCCTGAGTATTGCACCTGCTGATAGACACTTCCTTGTTTCTGGGAACTGACTGAAGGCTGTACATGTGGCCCTGAATTCTCTAAATTACACCAGTCCCTCCCTCTGACTGGGCCCTGCTGATGTGGGGTGGGCAAGAGTAGGGCAGAGTGGCCAGCTGTCCATAGTCCTGTAGCCCTCAGTCTTGCCTGAGCTTAGATCCCTACTTTGTTTTTGGAATTAGTCCTGTACAGTTTCTCCTCCAAGCCACATTCTCCCTGCTTCTCTTCTCCCTGTACATCAGTTCTTATCTGGTCAGTTTCAAGTCCTGAGGCTGGGAGGAATTGACCCACATCCTGTCCTGCGCAGAAGGATATGTAGGGCACATACAGTGTTCCTGCAAGTGCAGGCAGCTTAGCTTGTGGGTGTCCTGGATTTGGTCGTAGATAGCCTGGCTGTCCTTTGTTAACAGAAGGGAGAATTTATTGAAAGAAGCAGCTCCCGAGTGGCAGGAGGGGATTGAAAAGTGAGTCGCCACAAAGGCCACTTCTCTAAGGATTTCACTTTGCAGAGCAAAATCACAAGGTGGGTACAAAATCACCAAGTGAGTACAACATGGGTCAGACTACAATCAGCCAATAAGATTACAAGTGTAGCTGCTTAGGTAATAATGTTCCGGTTAAGCAGCAGTTCATGTAGCAAGGGCACAGGGAAAGAAGAAAGGTACTTTTAGGAAAGCATGGATTTGAATGCTCTGGTCACCACATGGATGACTGTGCAAAAGAACTTTTATGTTCAAAATGTTTCAAAAACCAGATAAATCAGTAGTCTGCAGTGTTTTTTCCATTTCTATAATCAGGCTTGCTAACTACAAATATACTTGTGGTGCAAGGTGTACCCAGTCTGTTTCTGTTTCCAATTTGTTCCTATATTTGTAAAGTTCTATTTACTCACAGAATACCTTCATCTCCCTGATAAGCTGTATTAATTAACTTCCAATATGAATTCAGGGCTCAGTCATTATAGCACACAGCTCCTCTGAACCAACCAGAATAATAAATCTTGGTTCCCTCCACTTTTTTGAGTGCTGCTCCATTTCTTCACCTCTGGTAATCATAAAATTGCTGTAACATTTGGTTCCCAGACTGAGAAATTTACTGCACTGGCCCTTTGAGCCATTGGCTTGGTGTCCAGGTAGATTCTGCCAAGCACCTTCCTTGGGGAACAGAATGGCATGCCTTTTGCCTAACTGGAGATACCTCCTTCCCCAGGAGCACAGGGAGAGCAGGTGCTCCAATATCCTCCAGACTGGACTCAAGAAATCGACTGGTTCCCCGTCAGAACTTGTAGAGTAGTTGAGGCTCTAGGATCCCTAACCTAGGTCAGGCTTATGTCCATGGATAGAAGGTGTCAGAGTTTTCTGGTGCAATAGAGAAGCGAAAAGTAAACCAAGAAAAGAACAAGTTTATTGAGGATGTGGAAAGGACCACACAACCCATGGTGGCTGGGCTGTCTCCTTCGACCGGATACAGAGAGGCAGAGGGTTATATGACCTCTGATTGGAAGTGGCATATGGGGCGGACATTGATGACATCTGAGGAACTGATTGGAATTTTCTTTGTGTGAAAACAGGAAAGGGAGTTGCAATTAGGGCTGAAGAAGGAAGAAGAAGAGGTAAGCATTCCCACTTTGGCCTTCCGCCCTGTTAGACCACCATCATAACTGTACAGTAATTTATACTATGGCAAGAACCTTTCAGAAGGAGAAAATGATCACTTCATTTAATCATTATGTTTGAACCAACGAGCCAAGGAGGTGGACCAGATCCCACGGGACAGAGAGGGTCTGTGTGATGTGGACACTCCAGCTTCAGCATCAGCTTGTACACCAGGAAGGATATTGCTTTCATCCTGAGACCTCTTTTTGATGAAAACACTGTGATCCTAAACACTCAGATCCGTGGCATCTGGGGTGAGGAGGAGCGAAGCAATATGCCCTTCACATGAGGACACTACTTTGCGGTAAAGGGCTGCAGCCTGGAGCTTGGCCAGCGGGTTGGGGGCAAGGATAGAAGGGGTGAAGAGAGCTGGGGGTACCTTGAATGGGGTGGAGGCTGATACCTGAGATAGGAGGGCTGAGCCCCAAGGGAGACAGAATGTGCCACAAACTAGTAAATGATTTGTGATTACTGTCCCCCATGTGGTGCAATCTTAGCATCTACCTTTTATAGATGAGCCAACAAAATCACAGGCGAAGCTGCTTCCCAGGGATCACATAGCTCATTCAACACCCAAGAGTGAGGTCATGGTCATCTGTTTTTATGTTCACTCAGCTGTCATTTATCAACTCTTTGATTGGACCTGTTGTGTACAGGGAGGGACCTATTGGGTATCCCATGTGCAAGGATGCAGCCAAGAAGCAGGGACCAGGGTTTCCCCTGTGGGGCTGTAATCTTGGTGGGGAGGAGCCAGGCGATCAAGGCCAGAGCAGGAGATCACAGATAAGGACAGGTGCTGAGCAGAAGGCAACCAGGGGCTGGGGTGGAGGGACCCTCACTTCAGGGAAGATGTACTGAGGAGGGAGGGTTCTGTCCAGAACTGTACTGCAAGGCGCAGAGTGAGGGCAAGGGATGTGGGGTGTGGTGCAGCCTCATCACCAGAGCAGAGCTTCCCCACCCTGACTACACACTCAGATTCCCCACAGGGCTTACAAAAGATGGGTGAAACTGTGCTGTGACCCATGCCTGCAACCCCAGAACTCTGAGAGGCTGAGGCAGGACCATGAGACATTGGAATCCAGCCTGGGCAACTCACAACTTAAGGAAACAAGCAGTGACCCGATGTAAAATATCTAAAAACTGGAAGGAGATTAGGGTTATGGCTTAGTGCCATGGTTTTGGGTTCAATTTCCAGTACTATGGAAAAAAAAGCAAAACTGAAAGCCAATGCAAAAGCAAAAGCAAAAGAGAAAGAGAAAGGTAGGAAAAGAGAGCAGAGTGGAGAAGAGAGAAGAAAGAGTAAGGGAAAGAGGGAAAAAAAGGAAGAAACAGGAACATCAAAAGTGAAACCCGGGTCCCTCAGCCCCTGTCAGCTGGGCATCCCCTCAGCCAAGGTGAGCCCTGAGTGACTGCGCTCTGCGGCTACAGTTGGAAATGACTGGTGCAGGTTTCCCAGGCCATGAAAGGAACTTGGATTTCACTACCCTGAGAAGCCACTGAGGAGGGAGGTCAGAAAGCAGTGCCTCTGATTTCTGGGTGGCTGTGTAACCTTGGGGAAGCACCTTAACTACCCCATGTGTCCATTTCCTCATCTCCCAATGGGGCTAGGAGTCCCGTGATGCAGGAGAGTTGTGGGAATGCGAAGGTGGTCGCTGTGTGTGCTAAGAGAGTCAGCTGCACGCAAGTGTGGTTTAAGGGTGGCCATTGCTCTTTGCACCCTGAATGCCTCCTGGAGAAGGTGCTAGTCTACAAAAGATGAGTCAGAGGCTGCTGCTGCTGCTGCTGTAGAATCCAGGCATGGACGTGGGTGACACAGCACAACCCAGCACTGCAGTACCTGGTGGTGCCATGTGGCAGTTGGTCTATGGGAGGGTTGTGGTGGGCTCAGGGAATGCTTGCCATGGGGTTGGGGCCTGAGGGGCATGGCACTTACACACAGGGCAGAGATGCAGGCTGGGAGCAGCACTGCAGGCTCGGAACCACATGGGCTGAGGTCCAGGGGAGGGGAGCACAGGGTGTTTAGGGAGCAGCAGGTCCTTCAATACGGGCAAGGGGCTGGTTGGGGCAGAGTAAGGAGGTGGGGAATGAGAGAACCTGAGCCCAAAGTGAGGGCCGAGGACTTTCTGCATGGAGTGTGAATGCAAGGCCTCTCTTCCCAGATGGACATCATATGCAAACCTGACTGCTATGTGTTGATCATCAATGGCCGGTTCCTGCTAAAATACAGCCACCGCCTGACAATCCTGAAGTCAATGGATCACCTGGAAATCACTGATGATCTGCAGCTGACTGCAGTGCGCGTCTAGATGGGCTTGCTGAGCTGGAGCACCACTGTCTGTGTCTCTCCCCGACCCTCCACATGGCACGCAGCTCTCTATAGCCCTCCAATCTTTTTGTGACCTTCTTGGGTCCTAAGTCACAGACGCGCACTGCAGTGACGAGGAGATCTGCGCATCCCTCCCATTCCTGTGACCTGACCCTTTCTCCTTGGCTTTGCACCCTGCTGCAACCCTCGCCCTCTGGAAAGGCTGCTCTGCTCATGTCCTGCTGCTTCCAAATCATTCCCACATTGGGGCCGGGGATTTAGCTCAGCGGCATAAACGCCTGCCTTGCAAGCACGCGGTTGTGAGTTCGATCCCCAGTACCAATTAAAAAAAGAAAAATTCCCACTGAGGGCTGTCCCCTCTCCCGGCATCTTTTGAAATAAAGAAAGCATTGTGGTGTTGGCATATAGGGCTGACTGTTGTATCAGTGTTTCCGGAGACATTTTGAATTTTCTAGAATTGAGGAATGGGAAAACACAGTACGCATTTTCTATGGACAGAGAGGTTCCATACCTGCTCCTAGACAGTCTCTGATGAAGCCCACACAGGTGTTAAAGAAGACAGCTGGGCCTTGGGAGGAAGTGTTTCTGACATAGGCATCTTAGTATTTCAGTGACCCAAGAAGTATCCACATGTCACTGAGAGGGGAGAAGGCCAGATGAACCTGTGGGATCATAGCAGAGACCAGAAACCAGATGACCTTGTGCCAAGTGTGAGGGGAGGAGACAGGATACGAGTCATGATGGTTGTTGTGCTGAACACAAGCCTGTCAGGAACAGATATCTAAAAACCAGCAGGCTGTATAAGGGAGTCCGGCTCTGCACCCACATGAATCCATCAAGGACTTTCTCCATCACGGTGTGTGGCTCACGGAAGAGCATTGCCAGGGAACTCTTAGCAATCTCAGGTGCTACTGCTGGCCTACTACACAGGAATCTGCATTTTAACTACATCTAAGTGGACTGGTGTATTTCTGGGACCATGTGCGCAGCCCTAGTCTAAATGGCTGGATTCTTGGTCATGCTGCCAAGCCTCTTGGTTCCTGGTCAAGGAACAGACCTTTTCTGGGTGACCAGAGGTTTAGAAACCTCCTCACACACACACACACATGCACTGACAGAATATAGATAAAATGAAATGCACTTTATGTAAATTTTTTCATCTAGGAAACATAGAAGACTCAAGTGGCCCTTGGGAGCAGACCGTGGTGCATTAATGCAGAAGCATAAAATCTTACACAGGGCCTAGGATATGTAGTGGCACAAAATCGCCTCCAGGTGGACACTCAAACTGCTTCAAGCAGAGGAAGTTTCTGTCTTCCTCTCAGGCCTACCATGGAAGATTCATGTCCAAGGAGCCAGAGAGAGTGGGCTTCCGGGACAGAGGTGGCTCCATCCAGTCCAGCATATTACTTGATGTTAACTGAAGTAAAATTTAGGTAACAAAATTTATCATTTTGATAAGTTTCCGTGCATAGTTGAGGCGGCTTTCAGGATCACTGCATCCAGCTCCAGACAGTTTTCATCTTCCCCACATGTGCTTCAGCATGGGTCAAACACATGCGCCTGCCTCTCTGCCCTGGCCACTACCAGTCTTAACTTTGTGAATTAATAGCATGTTAAAGGTGATTAATTATGATGCTATCATTCTCAACATTTTTGTGCTTATCTTCTGAGGAAAAGAAACGACATTGATTTTCACATAATGAGAGTGATTCACATGTCACCTACTTTACACCAAGAGTCTCACTATAACACTTCCTGTGATCCTTCCCTGGTGCTGGTCAAAGTAGGCAGCCACAGCACCCAGCCCACCTGCAGTCAGGCGAAACGACTGCGTCCTGCTGCATTGCTAAGCTTCCTGTTCCACAGGCCAGGTGTACGAATCGCATGTTCAGTTTTATAATGTTTACAGCTTATGATGGGTTTCTCAGGTTGTAACCCTCAGAGGGGGCAAGGTCTAGCACTACCGGTTGATTCCGGAAGGGGGAAGCCATGTCACATGTGCTGTTCCCTGAGGCTGTCTGGAGCAGGAGGGGACTGGCGAGAGTGCCTCCATGACTGCAAACCCCCTGAGCTTCTTTCCTCCTCTGGATGACCTTGTGCCTAGCGCACAAGGCCTTTGGTTCAATCCCAGCACCACAAATAAAATAAGATAGAAGATTCTAGGGCTATAGGCACTGTATGTAAAGGAGAAATGTACACTAAGAGGCTGAAGGGATCCAACCCTCAGCCCTTTCTCTGAGGGGCCAGTAGTAGTTGCAGGCAGCGTATATGGAGAGAGAGTCCATAAGCACTCAACACAAAGTGAATATACAACTCCCGATGCCTGCTGTCCCCGGGGATCAGACAATGCACTTCCACAACTGCGTATCTGTTCCACAGAAGCATAGCACTGCACTGACTCTGTGAGCAATTGGCTTCCTTCTCTACACAGTCTGATAGCAGCAACAGAGCAGTAGCTAAGGGGACATACATACAATCTCACTCTACCATGGGACATTCCATGGAAATGAACAAAATACTTGAATAACTAAGGGTGTTAGGGAACAAGATATTTTATGTCATTATATTTTACTTTCCTCTAGTAATTTTTATTTTTCCCACATTAGCAGAGAAGTAATCAAAGGGGCTTTCCAATGAGCTACACCCTCAGCCCTTTCTGAAATTTTCTAAAATTTTGACACAGGTTTTCACTAAGTTGCCAGGTGAGGCTCCAGCTAGAGATCCTCCTGTATTGACCTCCCAGAGTTCTGGGGTTTCAGGTGAGGACCACAGCACCCACCTGCTTCAGGTTTCTAATTTATAATATTTTTGACATTTATCTATGTTGCGTCAATCTGTAATGTGTTCCTTTAACTGACTGGATAGTACTCTATTGTGTGGGTACCACATAGTGTGTTCAGCTATTGGTTTTTCATGGATACTGGGTCTATTTCCAATTGTGGCTATTACATTTGCAAGTGCTGGAAGCTTTTCACACATGCCTTTGTGTGGACATATGAATTTATTTATTTACTTTGGAAAACTAGAATAGAAGTAGAATTTCTAGGAAGTTATGTTTGACCTTAGGACAACTTAACAAAAGATTTCCCAAAATGGTTCACAATTTTCCAGTCACACAGATAACACATGAATCTTCCATTAGTTGCATCCTTGCTAACACTGAGTGCTCTCTTTTAGTTGTAGCTTTACAAGCAGGTCGATGAAGAGCAGTTTGGTTTTGGTTTGTTTAGCAACTCTGGAAATCAAAGGAGGGTCTCTTCCTCGCCAGGAAAGGGCTCTATCACCGAGTTACTGTCCTATCCTGGGGTACAGGTATCAGCTTATCTTCTCTTTCTAACAGCTTTATACATTTAGGTGACATTGTCTTAATTGTGATCCATTTCTGCTTTGTTTTTCTGTATGATTTGAAGTATGGGTCGGAGATACATATGTTTTTCCAGTGACACAATTGGCTTGTCTAGCACCATTTGTTGAAAAATAGATTTCTTTTGATTTCAGTTGCTTTGGTACTTTGACTGAGCATCCAAAGAAGAGTGGCTCTACTTCTGTGGTGTGTTTCACTGATTTCTTTTCCTGCCTTTACCACAACACCACAGTACAGTGACTGTAGTCACATCACACTATGTCAGGAAACAGCATTGTGTGTGCAGTTTCTATTTGTTCTTCTTAGTAAACATCATTTTAGCTCCCCTTGATGCTATGCTTTCTGATGTAAATTTTACAGTCTGATTATCAATTTCCCAGCCTTGAAAACTGTGAGAAATAAATTCCTGTTGTTTATAAGCTGTTTGGTTCAAGCCATTTTCCTGAGTAGCACAAAGCACTCAGACAGTAACGTCATTTGCTAGCACACACGATTATTTACATGCATATCTATTTGTGAAGAGCGAACACTAAAAGCATCCAGAGTAAGAAAGCCTGGCAAACAATCCTCTCACAGAATCCCTTTGAAAACACTGGTTGAAATGTCTGGGCTCCCTCATGTTGTACTTTAGCAGGCAGGAGAATGGGTTCAAGCACTAGCTTTCAAGCCGGTTGTTCTTCCATCACAACATGTGACTTGCAATGTCAGTGGTATTCACTTAGGCAGTGCTTTCTGATGGAAAATTCCAAATATTCTAGATGAAACTCTCATGTGTTTACTACTCAAGAAATGCTGTGCATATAAAACTGCAGAATCATGATTATAAATATGTCATTGCTCTGGGTTTTATTACACAAAGCATATAATTCACAATTTTTCATGCTTTCTTATTATTAAGTACTACACTGGAATGAGACAGAGGTGAGCCAAAGCCATCTCACGCAACAGCTTTGCTGGAGGCATTACAGAGTCACAGGAATAAAAACAGCGTGGTGCTGGCTCAGAAACTGACAGATCTATCAATGGAAAACACTAGAAGGTGCAGACACATCCCCAAGAACCTTCACTCATCTGGTCACTGAGAAAGGTGCTGATGATACAGGCTAGAAAAAAGCAAGCTCCTTAAACAGATGGTGTGGGGAAAACTCGTTTCCATGCAGAAAACTGACTCTTGATCCACTTCCCTTGTCTGCACTAAAAGCAAATCAAAATGGACAAAATACCTTCTTACAAAGTATTAAAACAGAGAAAGGAAATCTATGGAAACAATAACTTGATATATCACATAAGAATAATTAGGTCCAGGCAAAGTCTTCTTGAATAGATACCCAGTTGCACAAGAAAGAACACCATCAATCAGCCAAAGGGATGATTGAATTAAAAGGCTTCTGCACAGCAAAGGAAAGAGCAGATTAAAGAAACCACCTACAGAATGGGAAAATTTTCACTAGATACTTCTCAGACAGAGGATGAATATCTAGACTATGTAACAAACTAAAAATATTTAGGCATCCCAAATTAAAAGACCTGATTTCAAATAGGCAGGAGCAATGAATAGAAATACATGTAGCAAAACAAATACATGAACAAACATTCAGCATCTTTGGGCATTAGAGAGATCTAACAACAAACAGCACTGAGCTCTCCCCTTATTGCAGTAAGTGTATCCACCAAAAAGACCACAAACACTGGTGAGGAAGAAGTGAGGGAAGGAATCCTATTACATTGCAGGTGGGAATGCACAACCACTTGGGAAATGATACAGGGATTTCTCAAAGAGCTAGAAGTAGAAATCCTATTTCACCCTGCTCTGTGTCTCCTGAATGTGCTGTCAAATGAGCTCCAGTTACACCACGATGATACAAGTATACCCATGTACTTACAGAAACACAGTTCACTAGAGCTAAATCTTAGGCACATCAACAGATGAATGGAACAGGGAGATCAAGATGTCAGTGCAGCAAGCAGCAGAGAAGGAGCCTCTCTGAGAGTCACCAAACAGTTCCTGGAACACAGCAACATGAGGAAGACAAGGACGGAAGTGGATATTAGGGACTCAGGAAGAATCAAAGCCCACAAAGTGAGTGGAGAGAGACTTCAGTGAAGAAGTAGGTAGCTGGTGGTGCCTCTCCCTGACATGAGATGCACTGCACAAGAGTGGTTCAGAGCTGCGGACATACAGGGTCGGTGATGGCTGTCCAGCACCAAGGTCTCCACAGAGAAACACGGTGCTATAGGGGAACAGCAGATGTGAAGAACACACTGGATGTTGGTGAGTACTCAAGGCTCAGTCATCCCATGGGACAGAGCCACTGGAATGGAGCCATCTTGAAGAAGGCCGAGCTGAATTCAGAATTCACACTGCTGCTGGATACATCTCATGGCTCCCAGATGGCCTCACATCCAAGGAAGTTGGTCGCACAGAGCCAGAAAGTGTAGGCCTGCTGAGATTATCCCCTCCCTTGCCAAAAGGTTCCTGTTGGCACACTGGGGTAGACTGGCCAGGGTTGAAACTCTGTCTCCACAGGTTGTCTAATAGTGAAACCAGAGAGAACTCTGGATTTGCACTTTTTTTCTCATGGATGTTGGTGTGTTTTTGATTTTGTTTTCTTTTTTCTTTCTTCCTCTATTTTCTTTCCCCTTCATTGTTTGATCTTATTTCTACCTGAGTGAGAATGTGTTTCACAGCCTCTTTGTGGCAGTGGTTTTGTTCTGTTCTTAAATTTGTCTCTTTAACTTGTATTTCCAACCAATTTCTGTATCAACTTCCTAAAGTTGCCTTGATCTCCCTTGTGCTAGAATTATGTTTGTAATCTCTTCCTCTTCTTAAATTTCTGTAGTTTCTGCAAAACCCAGTTTAAATTTTAACCCCTGAAGACAGAATAACAAGTTAAGCACTTGGATACTGCCTGCAATTTACTTGTTTCTTTTAAATTTTGTTATAATCCATAAATCTAGTTCCAGTGGATAAAAGTGGAAAGTTAAGGGTTAGCTCAATTTCTCATTTTGTAGGCTTTGTTTGATTACATTGGAAACAGTACAGCTAAAAATCCTTGTATTCTATCACTGAGATGATTAAGAGTTCCAGAAAATACTGTAGCACAGTGCCAAAGAACCAAGGACTGGACTAAACAAGCAAAGAGTTCTCATTACCAACAAATGGAAGAAGTAACATTCTGCAACAGATTCAAACACCAAAAATAGAAAAACCAGCTACCACTAAAAGATACCTCAGAGATATAATCACTATCTAAGCGTCTAAAATACTAGCAATCAAGCAATCTACCACTGGCCATTTGCAAGCACCACCCCAGGAATTAAACTACAAAGAAAAAAAATGAGAACATACTTGAACAAAAGGCAATCACAGACATCCAGTTTACCTGAGGCCAACCCGGGAGGGGCAGTGGGGTGAGACGATCCCAAAACCTCCCAGCGGGCCTCTCTGAAGTAGTAACGAGGAAGCAACATAATGAAACTCTGGAAATAAGGAAATCAGAAATAATCTCTCAGAGAACTGAAGACGTGGTGTCCAAAATAAACAACTTGCTTGGTAGGCATGGTAGAGCAGATTCAGATAGGTGAGTTGAAGAAAAGTATGGAAGCCAAGAATGGTCAGCATAGGACAGACATGGAATTCTTGAGGAGGTTCCAACAGATATTCAGGATAGTAAAATGTCCACTAAAAGAATTTTTAGCAGATTGGCCAATGTTAACACAGGTTCTCAGATACTGAAGACAGGTTTTTAGTTAACAACCTGAAAAGAATGATTTCTCAAAACTATCAAGGAACCATGAGAGATCAATCCAGCAGCTGCTAGATGAGACAAAGAAGAATAGCTGAAGAATGACTGGATTCAAAGAAGCAGCAGGAAGAACCATAACTGATATTACAATTTACTGCTCACACATATTGTTGTCAGGGGTTGTGAGGAGAACAAGTAGAATCAGCACAAAGAATTTATAGTATTGTTTTATGATGGTCACCCAGTGTTAACACAAGAAACTGCAGGAAATCTATCCACAACACTAAAGACATAGAATATTCATTCAAGGGCCTGAATCCCACTGCAATGTCCTGCATGAGTCCAGTTGAAACCCTAGAGCCCATGTGAAGGACTTATACCAGTCTTTTTATGGATCCATGCTATGAAGGCCCAAAGGTCAGCAGTAGAAGCTAGAAAGTCTATGCCAGCAGGGGGAAGGAGCTGTGCTGGTAGGTTGACTGTTCTACACTGAGGCTGAGAAGTCACGCTCATGATAAAGACCAAAGCTGACCTGCAAAGCACCACAGCCATCCTCAGCAATATGGAGCCCCGAACTTCTCCGACGATCAGAGCAGTTGAGTACATGCCAGAAGGCCAGCGTGACGATTTGGTCCTGGAGATTAAATGGCACCCATCTCACCCCACCCCCAGGAGCCTGGAAGTGATGCTTGATGTAAGGACCAGAGCTCCCCTAAAATGAACTACAGTCACTCTCATCAACAAGGTCCCGAACTCCTCCAGTGACAATGGGTGAACTCACACTAGGGACACTAGTCATGACGAGCTCCTCCAGGAAAACCAATGGCTCAAACAGCAACACTTAGAGAAACCCACAACACCTCACTCATCTTCTCCACATGTCTACTTATGCTGGTACCTTTCCTCAAGTGGAATATCTACTCTCAGCCCCATGCTGATTTAATTCAGCTGGCATTAAGTTGACCACCAATTTTTAATCTATAACATGTCATGGCAAAAAACTTCCTTGGTAGAGAAAAAGAATTTGACATCCACCTAAGAGACTGAGGCATATAGAACTCCATTAGCCATGATAAAAAAAAAATAAAAAGGACACCACTGGCCCACCCCTCGGCCCTGGACCACCTATGCCACTGCACTGTGTGCTTCCCATATGCCCCACTGACACCCGGACCAACAACACCGGCCTGCCACTCAGCCCCAGACAGCCTACGCTGCCTGGACTTCCAACACAGGCTTGCCGCTTGGCCCTGGACCGCCTACGCCCATCCTGCACCACCTATGCTGCTGTGCTGTGCCTTTCCAGGACCTCACACAGATGCCAAGAATGAGGGCACCAACTTGCCCCTTCACCCCCTATCTCCTGGACCTAATATGGCTGTTGATCTTTGGCTCCCACCCTTTCTCCCAGAACCTTGGACTACAGCATATTAACTGTGCTAGCTTGATGGGAGATTCAGTAACTGCTTCACCCAAACAGAGGACCTCAGCAGGCTCCAGACAGTGTGGCTTGTTAGCCAAGGAAGAATGTATGACTCACCCAACAGGCCCTGTGACTGGCCCTCCTCTTCATTGTGGTACTCAGCAATTGGGTAAACACAACCATAGAGTAGGACCCTAAGATATGCACTACCGATAGTTGACACTATTGGGATTGAAAGACCAAATAATTGCCCAAAGGGTAAAAATGACAACATGAAAAAGCAAAATGCAATCTCAAACATCTAGCCCATTGGGAGCAAGTACAGGTGACAATGAAATAGAAGACTCTAAAAGTCATACCCCAGGAATCTCTGAAAACATAGCAAATGAAATAAAGATGCAAATCCACTAGGCTATAGAGGAAATCAAATTAGAAATAGTTTCTCAGGTAAAGACAGAAATAACAACATTAGTAAAGGAGCCAATCAGCATAAACAGAGAAGAAATAGATAAAAAAATACAGGAACATGGGAAATTGATTGAAACCTTGAATGAACAATATAGAAAACCAGGAATCTATGAAACAAATTCAAAGAGATATCCAAGAAACAAAAATTTCTATGGAAAGCTGGCAAAACCATTTAAATGAAGCTGAGGATAGAATATTCAGACCTTGACGACAGGATCACAGTCAGCGATCAAGTAAGAGTAGGACTTTTAAAAACAACAAAGCAACATGAAATGACAATACAGCAGCTTTGGGATGATGCCAAGAGAAATAAAATAAGACTAATAGGCATCAGTGAAGATGCAGGAGTCACTGTAAATGGCATAGGTAAACTATTCACAGAAGTAATAGCAGAAAGTTTCCCAAACATGGAGAAAAAATCCAATATGCAGATAAGTGAGGCATAGAGAATGCCAAACAGTCACAACCAACATAAATCTACACACAGACGTATAATAATTAGAATCCCAGACATACAACATCAAAACAGAATACTAAAAGCTGTTATAGAAAAGACACAACTCACCTATCAAGGAAAAACCATCAGAATCACGGCAGACTTTTCAGCCCAAATCCTCAGGTTAAGAGGAGGTTGGGGTGCAGTATTCCAAGCCCTAAAAAAAAACAACTTTCAACCAAGGATGATGTACCCAGAAAAACTTTCATTCAAATTTAATGGAGAAACAAGATACTTCCATGACAAAGAACAACTGAAGAAATTCATGTCTACCAAACCAACCCTAGAAAGAGCATTGAAAGACATACTAGATAGAGATAAAAGTGACCACAATCTCCAGAACAACAGAAAGACACCACCAGACAGGGCAAGCAATTAAACAAGGGGGAAAAGCAGAAAACAAACAACAGGAACATAACATGACAAAGTTGATCCAGTACAAATCAGTTGTATCCACAAATTTAAATGGGCTCAACTCACCTATCAAAAAAAATAGGTTGACAGAATAGATCAAGAAACAGGATCCCACAATATGCTGATACACATATGACTCAAAAGGAAACTAATAGATTAAAAGTCAAATGATGGACAAACAATATTCCATGCAACATGAACCCAGAAAAAAGCAGGGGTAGCTACTTTGTTTACAGACAATATGAACTTCAAACCTAAAATGATTAAAAGAGATAAGAAGGCCACTACATACTTGTAGGTGGAAAACTTCAAGAAGAAGAACTAACAATTATAAATACATATGCACCAAATGCAGGAGCACCCAACTATATAAGACAAATACTAATGGACATGAAAAACCAAATACACATGAACACAATTGTAATAGGAAACCTTAATACCCTACGGTCACAAAGAGATCAACTAGATAAAAATTCAGCAAAAAACCCCAATAAAACTGAATCATACCAGTGAGCAAATGGGCTTAGTAGATGTTTACAGAGTGCTCCACCCAAACACATCAGAATATACATTCTTCTCAGCTGCACATGGAACATTTTCCAAAATAGACCATATATTAACCCATAAAACATTCTTAAGTAAATGCAAAGTTATTGAAATTATCCCATGCATGATATCTGATCATAGTGTGCTGAAATTGAAAATTAATGGCAAAAGCAATTTCAAAACCTGCATAAATATATGGAAAATAAATAACAACCTTCTAAACAACCAGTGGGCTAAAGATGAAATTAAAGAAGAAATAAAGCAATACTTGCAATTCAATGAAAAATGTGGATACAACGTACTGTAACCTGTGGGAGGCAATGAAAGTGGTCCTAAGAGAGAAACATATAGCAATAAATTGTCACATCAAGAAGACAGAACAAGCACAAATAAATAATCTGATGCTACATCTCAAGCTTCTAGAAAAGGAAGAGCAAGTCAAACTGAAAGCTCATAGAAGAGAGGAAATTGTAAAGATTAGAGCAGAAATTAATGCATCTAAAACTAAAAAAAATGCAAAGAATTAATGAATCAAATAGCTAGGTTTTTGAGAGAATAAACAAAATTGATAAAACTCTAGCCAACTTTATCAAGAAAAGGAAAGAAAAAGCTCAAATTCATGCAATAAGGACTGAAAAGAGAGAAATTACTACAGATCCCATGGAAATTCAAAAGATCATGAATACCTACTTTGAAAATCTCTACTCACATAGGGCGGAAAACACAGAAGAAATAGACAGATTTCTAGAAACATATGAACTACTAAAGCTCAATCAAGAAGGTATAACAATTTTTAATAACCCAATGTCAGCTACTGAAATTGAAAATGTGATTAAAAACTTATGAACAAAGAAAAGCCCAGGGCCTGATGGATTCATGGCTGAATTCTACAAGAAATGCAGAGAAGATTTGATGCCTATACTCCTTAAACTCTTTAATGAAATTGAAAGAGAAGCAATCCTCCCTAACTCATTCCTGGAGGCAAGTATTACTCTGATATGAAAACCAGAGAAGGGCCCAACCAAAAAGGAGAACTATAGGCCAATCTCACTAATGAACATAGATGCAAGGATTCTGAATAAAATACTGGCAAGTAGAATGCAGCAAATCATAAAGAAGATTATACACTATGACCAAGTGGGATTTATTCCAGGAATGCAGGGATGTTTTAACATACACAAATCAATAAATGTAATACACCACATCGACAGAGCCAAAAATAAAAATCATATGATCATCTCAATAGATGCAGAAAAAACTTTTGATAAACACTTGTTCATGATAGAAATCCTAAAGAAACTCAGAATAGATGGTATCTACCTCAATTTCATAAAGGCTGTCTATAACAAACCAACAGCCAACATTATACTAAATAGTCAAAAACTGAAAACTGATTTTTACTCTAAAATCAGGAACAAGACAAGGATGTCCACTATCACCACTCTTATTCAATATAGTTCGGGAAATACTAGCTGGAGCAATCAGACAAGAGAGGGAAATAAAAGGAATAAAGATAGGAAAGGAGGAAGTAAAATTATCATTATTTGCAGATGACATGATACTTTTATAGAAGATCCAAAAACTCATGAAAAGACTACTAGAGGTAATAAACAAATTTAGCAGCATTTTTGGATACAAAGTCAACACTCAAAAATCAATAGTATTCCTGTATACAAACAAAAAACTCACTGAGAGAGAAATTATGGAAATATCACCTTTTGTAATAGCACCTAAAAAAATGAAATATCTAGGAATCAACCTAACCAAGAATGTAAAAGATCTATATGCTGAAAATTATACTACTCAAAAGAAGGAGATTGAAGAGGATATTAGAAAAATGGAAGGATTTTCCTTGCTCTTCGTTAGGAAGAACCAACATTGTGAAAATGGCCATACTCCAGAAAGTGTTATACAGATTTAATGCAATCTCAATCAAAATACCATTAATGTACCTTAATCTACAGATCTAGAGAAAACACTCCTAAAATCCATTTGGAAACAGAAGAGGCCTGGTATAGCAAAGGTGATTCTGGGCAACAAAGTAAAAGCAGGAGACATCTCAATTCCTGACTTGAAATTATACTACAAAGCCATAGTGATAAAATCAGCATGGTACTGGCAAAGAAATAAACCTGAAGATCAATGGAACAGATTGGAACATGCGAACACAACTACAAAGACACTCAGCTACCTCATATTTGACAAAGGGGCTAAACATATTCACTGGAAGAGGGATAGCCTCTTTAATAAATGGTGTTGGAAAAATTGGCTTTCCACATGCTGAAGACTGAAACTAGACCCATGCCTATCACCATGCACAAAACTAAAGTCAAAATGGATCAAAGATCTAAATATTAAAACAGAAACACTAAATCTACTGCAAGACAAAAGGTAGGCAGAGAATTCATGAACAAAAGGTAAACTGTATGGAAACACTTCAAAGAATCAACAACTGGGATCTCATATTATTGAAAAGTTTCTGCACTTCAAAAGAAATCACCAACAGAGTGAAAAGAAAACCCACAGAATGGGCAAGAATTATAGCCAGCAAGCCCTCAGACAAAGGACTTATATTCAGAACATATAAAGAATTGAAAAATATCAAGCCCTCTCAAATTCAAAAACCCTTCTCAAAAATGGGAGATAAACACACATTTCACAGATGAAGAAATAAAAATGGCAAATAAGTACATGAAGAAATGTTCACCATCACTGGTCATTCAAGAAATGCAAATTAAAACAGCACTGAGATTTCATCTCACTCTGAGAAGAATGGCTGCCATCAAGTAATCAACTGATAATAAAAGTTGGTAAGAATGTGGGGAAAAAGTAATGCTTCTCCACTGTTGGTGGTGGTGTAGACTGGTGTAGCCACTATAGAAATCATTGTGGAGATTCCTCAACAAACTAGGATTAGAAGTTCCATTTAGCCCCACTACTCCCCTCCTGGTTATTTTCCCCCCAATTTGAAAGGATCATGCCACAGTGATATATGTGCACCCATGTTTATAGCAGCACAATTTGTAATTGCTAAATCTTGGAAGCAACCAAAATTCCCATCAATCCCAGAGTGGATGAAAAAAAATGTGGTATTTTTATACAATGGAATATTACTCAGATATAAAAAAGGATGAACTTGAGGCCTTTCTAGGCAAATGGAGGCTACTTGAGACTATCCTCATAAGTGAAATAAATAAGTCTCACATTTGTAAATATCACATTGTCTCTCTAGTGTAAAAAATAATAAAAACTGAAAGAGTAATGAGATCCAAACTACAAAATAGACTTGTAGAAAGGGAAGGAAAGTGCTCTAAAGTATATAGCTATATGGATGTTTAAGTGTGTAAGATGGATGACCATATTACTAAGTTGCCATTAGATCATTGAACAGAATGGTTTGCACTGTCAATGTTTGAGTGCCCACTTCTTATGCTTTGATTTTGTAACTTGAACAACTATTCCTAAGAGGACAATATGTAACTGATCAACTAGTAATTTCTTAATGTTAATATTTTTCTTTGAAATTCTGTATTACTTCTACCCTTTTTCTGTTTTGTCTTGTTTTTCTTTCTTTTTTTCTTTAAATAAAAAAAGTCAAAATGGTCCAAAGATCTAAATGTTAAAATAGAAACAGTAAATCTACTGGAAGACAGGATAAATAGCAGTCTTGAAGACATAGGGGTAGGGAAAGTGTTCTTGAACAAAACACAAATCACATGGGAAGTATTTCAAAGAATCATTAACTGGGATCTCCTCTTATTTAAAAGTTTTGTACTTCAAAAGAAGTCACCAACACAGTTAAGAGAAAACTCACAGAATGGGAAAGAATTTTAGTCAGATGCCCCCCAGAACAAGGACTTCTATCTAGAACATATACAAATTTAAAAAAAATATCAGGCCTCCCAAATTCAATGATCCAATCAAACAATGGGCATCTGAGATGAACACGCCCTTCTCAGATGAACAAATACAAATGGCAAATAAATATATGATATGATGACAGGTTCAACATCACTGGTCATTCAAGAGATGCAAAGTAAAACAACATTGAAATTCCATCTCCCTCCAGAAAGAATGGCTTCCATTAAGAAATTAACCAATAACAATCATCGACAGGGATGTGAGGAAGAAGGCACATTTCTCCACCGTTGGTAGGAGTGTAGACTGGCCCGGCCACTGTGGAAATCAGTGTGTAAATTCCTCAAAACACTAGGA
This sequence comes from Hydrochoerus hydrochaeris, assembly GCA_004027455.1. Taxonomy (NCBI): domain Eukaryota; kingdom Metazoa; phylum Chordata; class Mammalia; order Rodentia; family Hydrochaeridae; genus Hydrochoerus; species Hydrochoerus hydrochaeris. The sequence goes on along the minus strand of PVLA01008572.1, from coordinate 24,630 downwards.
TTAGAAGTTTTATTCAATCCAGCTATTCTCCTTCTGGGCATTTTCCCAGAAAAATAGTAAATGCCATGCCACAATGATATATGTTCACCCATGCTTATAGAAGCACTTTTTGAAATAGGTAAATCTTGAAAACAACCCAAATGCCCATCAATTGTAAAATGGGTAAAAAAGATGTAGTATTTTTATACAATGCAAAATTACTGTTATAAAAAAGGATAATCTTCAGGCTTTTATAGGTAAATGGAGGCAACTTGGGACCATACTTATAAGTGAAATAAATCAAACACATGTTCATAAATATTGTATTGTCTCCCTAGTAGACATAAAACCTGAAAGAGTAACAAAATCCAAAATGTACAACAGATATTGTAATAATGAAAGGGAAAAAATGCTCAAAAGAAAGGAACAACTGGGATAGGAGAAAGGAGAAAAGGAAAAAAGGAAAGATTATAAGTATATAGGTATATATACATATAAATGTATGTATGTATATGTATGCAAGATAGATAACTGTTCTACAGGTCTCTGTTAGCTCATCTAAAAGAAGTTTGTGCTGTCATTTTTTGACTGATCATTTTTGTGCCTAGATCTTGTAACTTGAACAACTACTTCTATGATAAATATATATATACACATTAGATATATAACTATACTATTAATCTCTCATAGTTCCTTAAAAAGAACAATTTGTGCTGTCATTGTTTGATTGATAATTTTTGTGTCTAGATTTTGTAACTTGAACAGCTAGTTTTGAGATAAAAATGTGGAATATATTAACTAGTGCTAATTCCCTACTTTTTTTCTTTTCTTTTTTGAAATTCTGTATCATTTCAATCCTTTTTTCTGGTTTGCCTTTTAACATAAAAAATGATATGTAATATATTAACTAAGGTTAATTTCCTACTCTTTTTTGAAATTCTGTATCATTTCTATACTTTGTCTGCTGTGTCTTTTAAAATAAAAAAATAAAGCAATTGTATTTATTACCTATCTGCTTTTCAAATTATAAATGGGATAGCTTACCAAAAAAAGATGCATGTGTAATAAAGTTAAAAGCCTAATGGAGGCTTTGTATAGAAAGAAAAATTGTTATGTTATAACATCTAAACTAAGATAAATTGGTTTGACATGATAACATGGCATGCATCTTAAATACTATATTGAGAAAATTGTGATTTTATTCTATTTATTTAATGAGAAATGGAAAATGGGGCTAACAATGAACATGGATTTGTGGACAAATTTGTGTCTAGATGATAAATAATACAAAGTAATCCAAGTCAAATGCAACCCCATACCTCAAGTCAGAGCATCTCCCTGCACTAAGGGTCTACATGACAGAGAAGGGGACTCTGTAATAGTTAACTGTGCAGAACAATTGATTCTGGAGAAAGGTGTTATCTGTGGAAGGTTAAAGTGTTTAGATTTACTATGCTTAGATTCTCAGAACCATTCATCTATAGTCATTAGCTAAGAGATATGATCCTATTTAGTGAATTAATTGTAAATATTAAAGAACTGAACTTTGTGAGTGATGTTCTTATAAACTACAACAATGATAAGAATATTCATATTGTTTTACTACTTGCATTTTTACATACATAAGTAGGAAAAGTGTGAGTTTCTGCTAAATGACTGGAATTTCCCATCAGAAAGTATTGTGTGATTCAATATTATTCATCTTGTATGTCATAATGGAAGGAAAAATGTTACCATGACACATTATCTAGTCTGAACAAGTACAACATGCAGAAACCCAGATATGAAACAAACTTGTTTTTGAACTAATGCTATGAGACCTTCAAGACTGTTTATTTTTGCTTCATCTGAAGCTTGCTCAGCTCAAAAGATATTTGCATGAGAAGTGCTTGCATGCTGATTTGGTTACATTTTTCTCATTGGTGAGACAAAATACCTGATGCCTAAAATTAGGAAAGAAAAGGTTTATTTCTTACCATTCTTGTAGTTTTCAGTCCACACTCAGCTGGCTCCAAGTGGTAGGGTGGCATGTTGGGCCAACCATTCATGGCCAGCTGTAAGCAGCAAGGTGTGAACCTGCGAAAGAGAGAAGATACACCTTCTTCCTGCAGTTATACAGTATACCAGCTTCATCCCTGAGTGGGTGTAGCATTCATACCACCAATCCGAGCACTAGACAACAAACCACTCACAAACGCGGCCAATGTAGATCTATGTGGCTGACATAGATTTGGCCACATCTATGATTGCATGGGGTTTGGGAGGCCACTGACACAAAGCATGACATTCCACCCCTGGCCTCCCAAAGACTCGTGTACATCCTTTATACAAAAGACATCTCCAACAATTTCCAAAGTCCTAACAGCTTCAGCATGACTGAAAAGTCCAAGCCTTAAGCCTCCTCCAAGATTTAAGGCAAACTCTTGACCAGAAGCCCCTGTACAAGTGAAAACAAAGTTAAACACTTCCAACATACAATGGTACAGATAAGCATTACCATTCCAAAAGTTACAAACAGGGGGATACAAGGCGTTGGAACCAAAGCGGGTTCAAAATCCAGCAGGACAAGCGTTAAGTCTTGGAATTCCATGCTCAATATCTGAAGCAACCTGGTTGTGAGCTCCAAAAGGCTTGAGTATCTCCACCTTGAGGTGGGTTCGTGAACAACAATATAGGAATCCAAGCAGCCAAATTGATAAATTTGAAATTTAATTAACTGAGCTCAGGACCACTTGTTTACAGACCGCCCCCCCCCATTCAGGGTCCAAACAAGTGGCCCCGAACTGGAAAGTTACAGAGTTTTTAAAAGAGAGAATCACAAAAGACATCCTGTTGGAAACAGTTTAGCTAGAATCTTACATTAAGTTTTGGTTGACACCTGTATCCTGCTTCTTTTGTTGAGCAGGTTAATTTTTCTCCTGTAGGTACAGCTCATTCTGCTTTTCTCATGGGACTTACACCCTGAGTAATTTTCCATTTTTCTGAGTCAAATACAGGGCACTAGTTAAATGCAAGGCTCAAGATGGCATCAGCTATGCCAAGCCACAACACACCTCTGTGGCACATTTAGGAATTTTAACTCCTACAGCTTCTCTCTTAGGCCCATTTTGTTTAATTCTTGCAGTTTTCCTCGGATGATCCACATTCCTGGATTCTCCAAAATTTTGGGGCCTCCACTGTACCTTTGGATTCACACTAGCAGATTCACATGCTGTCCTCGCAGGGGCATACTTCCTGGGCTCCCAGGCTCTCTGAAGTCTGGGTGGAAGCTGCCTTAACCTCAGAATGTGTGTCTTTTCCTTGCACTTAAAACCAGTGCCACATGGATGCTGCCAAAGTCCATTGCCAGCTAGAGAAGTAGCCAGGCATGCCTCTCTCTTGGCGGTAGGAGTCAATGCCTGGATCGCTGAGCACTCTCAACTTGATTGTGAGGAATTGCTTTTCTATGTCACTGCCATTCTGGAATGTGGTATGGCCACCTGCATTTTGGAGCCTCTTGTGGATTCCATCACTACTATGGCACGTGGCATTCTGCAGTTTTCTACTCCAAGCAAACTCTTTCACTTTTGCAGTTTTGAGGTTGCAAAGGATGGAGACCAGCTGCTTCTTGGGATGGACCCAGGCCATCTTTTTTATTTCTTTATTCCTTCTCAGCAATTGACTCAGTTCTTTCTATACAGCCACAGCTTTCTGACCAAACTCACGGTGTTTTAAATCACCCTGCTGGGCTATTTGCTCTTGATTTGCAACATAAATCTGGCTAATAGCCCCCAACAATAGCCATGCCACTGCCTCAATATTCAGTTGCCTTGAAATTTCCTTCACCAGATTATTCAGTCCATTACTCTTAATCTCAGTCTCAGGCAAAGTCTCTGGACATTAGCAAAATGCAGACAAACTTTCTGTCAAGCCATAACACACATCATGTAGAATCTAACAACCAATGCATTCCTTCTTCCCAGCAAATTCCTTCTGAGCCTGTTCTTTACTGGAAGGCTTTCTATCAGCCTTCTGGTCTCCTGGGCTCAGACAAGAATCTCCCTTACAGAACAGCCTGAGCTGTTCCAACACCACTCTTTGAGGTGACGTCTCCAAACCTTCCCAAACTCTTCACACAAGCCATTTCCAAAGGCTTTTGAACCATATGGCAGGGTACAGTTACAGCAATGACCTCACTCCTCTGGTGACTCAGACTCCTTCTGTCTTACTTTTCTCTCTTGTTGTTGAGACAGATACCTAATGCCCAAAGTTAGGGAAGACATGGTTTATTTATTACAATTTTGGGGGTTTTAGAGAGCCAGGGATTTAGCTCAGTGGCACAGTCACCTACCTGGCAAGTGCAAGGTCTTGAGTTCAATCCTTGGTTCCAAAAAAAAAAATTTTTTTTTTGGAGATTTCAGTCCATACTTTGCTAGGCAGTGGGGTTGAAATTGACATTCTTCTTTGCAGGGTATAAATCAACATGCTGTACTGGTTGAGCAGCGCCTTTCCTCGCATCAGGAGGATAGAGACTCCACCTGACCCCAGCTTTGTCCTTTCTTTATTTTTTCATCTTCTCACAGTCCTTCACCCCAAGAAGCCACCTTGGTGGTGGTACAGTGGTAATTACAGTAATTACAGAGACCCTGCCTTTTGTGATTGACTGTTGCCACTTGACCATTGCCATTCCAGAATCCAATCAAGGACATGGCCCTTAAGTTTCCTAATTGAGTAACTGTAGTCTCTACCATAAGGTCTGGCACACAGAGAAGAGCAATGACAGGGCCCGTCAGGGATGCTAGTGCTCCTCTCTCAGATCTGTTTCTCAAGGCACAAGGGTACAGTTTCAGGATCATCCCAATGGGAAGGATTAGATTTAACTTGACAGATCCACTCCAGCATTCCCATTTCCCTCAGCCTCTGAATCCCCTCATCAAGAGCGAGCCATGAAATCTTAGGTAGCTCTAACTCACTCACAGTGGGCCATCCTTTGAGCTATGCTTCTTCCAACCAGCCAAATAAACTGTTAACACCATTCTTTACTTAACAAGCTGCAACATTAAATTCTGAATCTCTGCTTAATGAACCCATATCAACAAATTCAGCCAGATCCAAGTGTATACTTTTGCCACCATTATCCCACACTCATAAAATTCATTTCCAAGCTGGTTCATTAGGCCTCTGCTTATAAGAGAAAACTCAAGAAATTCTTTGGGAGGATAGTAGACCTCCACATGGGTCACACTATGTACCTCACCTTTAGGAGCCTTCTGCAATTTGAGCCTGGTTATGAACCAAGAGGCAAATATGGTGCTCCTCTCACAAATCTGTGGTGAGGGAGGTCCTGTGAAGTGTCAGCATTTTCCTGCATGGTCAACACCAGATTACTTTTCCCAGGCTTGCTGAAGTGCCTTTCAGCTCCCGACAGTCACTGGGTCTTTGCAGCTCCATTTCCTTATCTACAAATGGAGCTCAGAGTTTGGTGATCTCAGAGAGTTGTAGGAATGGGCCAAGGTGGTCTCTGTGCCTGCTAGGGCAGTGCCTTGCAGGCAAGTGTGATAGAAGTGTGACCATTGTCGTGTGTACCTCAGCTGCGTTCTGGAAATGCTCCTGGGCTGGAAAGAGGGAGTCAGGGAACTGCTGCTGCTGCTGCTGCAGAGTCCAGGCATAAACATGGGGGAGGCAGGTGGCACAAGCCAACACTGCTGTCCCTGATGGCCTGAGAGGCAGTTGGTCCCTGGGAGGGGTCAGCTGGGGACAGAGAAGGCTTGCTGGAGGCAGATGGGTCCTGAGGTGCCTGGCAGTTATCACATGGGGCAGAGATGCACACTAGGAGCAGCACTGCAGGCTACAAACTGCATTTGCTGAGTATGGGGGAGATCACAGGTTGTCCTTTAGTGCAGTTGAGGGGCTGTTTGGGAGAGAAAGGAAGGAGGGGGGTAAGGAGAGGTCCAGAGCCTCAGTGAGGGCTGAGGACTTTGCATGGAGAGTGAATAGCAAGGTCTCTCTTCCCAGGCACAGATCATATGCAAAGTCCACTGCTACAAGGTGACTGTGGAGGGCCAACACTTGTTGAAATATACCAACCACTTGCCTGGAGGACCTGAGGGCCATCAGTCACCCAGAAGTGGCTTGTGATCTCGAGCTTACTGCAGTGAATGTCTAGGTAGGTTCCCTGGCATGGTGCACCACTGTCTGCATCTCCTCCCACTCCGATTCCACACCCAGTGTCAGCTTCCAGAGCCGTGACATCTGAGCAGAGCATTCTGCTCATTGTAACAGCAGGCAAACCTCCAGCTCCACTCCTGGCAGTGTGAGCCCCCAGCAAGGGCCCATACTGCATGCAGCTCTCAATCGCCTTCCCATCCTCTGTGCAACCCCACTTGGCTCCCAAACCACAACTAAGCACTACAGTAATGAGGTGACCTGCACAGCCATCCTATTACTGTGATCTTATCCACTCTCTTTGCCGCAACCCAAGAGAAGGCTGTTCTGGTGACCTCCCACTGGCTTCCACCAACTGACCAGAACTTTCTCAGTGAGGGCTCTCCCCTTTCCTGGCCTCTTTATAATGAAAACACTGTACTGTTGGCACACATGAATAACTGCTTTAATACTGTATCTGAAGATATTTTGAATTTTCTGGAATTGGTGGTCCCTGCCTAGTGGAGTGGAAGAAGACAGCACTCATTCTCTTTGGGTAGGGAGGTCCTGACATCCACACCTACTCCAAGAAATTCCCTGGCTAAGCCCAAGAGGCCATTGAAGAAGACAGGTGGGGCTTGAGCCTTGGACAGAGGTGTCTCTGACATAGGCATCTTGATATCCTGGTGAACCCAGGAAATATCCACATGTCATTGAGAGAGGAGAAGGAGAGGACAGTCTGAGGGGTAGTGGCAGAGTCAAGAAGCCAGATGATATGTGCCAAGTGGAGGGGGCCAGATGGGAGGGGGCCAGATGGGGGATTGTTGTGCAGCAGCTAAGTAGCTCAGGACCAGAGATCTGCCAGCCACTGGACAGCATACGGGAGCCCAGCTATGAACCCATGTGATTGCATGAAGAACTTTGTTCCCTCAGGGTGTGGTACTCAGAGGGCAGCATCAGGGAACTGGTCAGCAGTGCTGAATCTTGGGTGCTCCCAGAGACTTACTAAAAGGGAATCTGCATTTTAAGTACATCTAAGGGGACTCGTGCATTTCCAGGAGCATGTACACAGCCATTGTCTTGGGGGCTGGAAGATCTTAACCACACTGTTCAGAATCCAGGCTCTTGGTCAAAGCACAGATTTTTTTTTTTATTTAAAGAAAAAAATTTTGAAACAGAAAGAGGGTAGAAATAATACAAAATCTCAAAAACAAAACAAAACAGAAAAATAAAAATAGTAACCAGTAAGAAATCACTAGTTGATAATTACATATTTTCCTCTTTGAAATAGTTGTTTAAGTTACAAAAGTAAAGCCTACAAAGTGGACATCCAAACAGTGAGACTGCAATCAGTTTTGTTCATCCAGCCAACTAAAACTTTAGCAACATGGTTATTAATCCCACACACTCAAACATACACGCAGTTATATCCTTTAGAATACTTTCTTTTCCTCTCTTTTTTTCTTTACAATAACTATAATCCATTCTCGTAAACTACTTAGAAGTTCTATACAGGCATAAGTCTCTACACATATACCTAGCCTTTCTGTATTAGAGGGAGAAACAAATCAAAACAAGTCAACAATACAAATTCCTAGAGAAACATGAAATGGAAAGGACATATAAAACCACAATACTAGGTGATCTATGGTAGTTACTATGATGTCTCTTGTTATTTTCAATAAAATTGTCTATATCGTCATAGTATAGTTAAACTTAGCATTGCATTACACTATTAATAAAATCTAAACATTGGAGACATTATAGGACTTCAAAGGCAGTTAACAGTCAAACCAGAATGGGTATCCTATTGAATCCTGTCATCTTCAGCGTAGTTGCCCTTATTCTCAGACTCAACACTCTCAAGCATACCAGATTCAAATAAAATTAGTCAAGATAAAATAGTGATATAACCAATTTTCTCTGACTTATCTCTGCCATGCTATTTTTCTGTCATTGTTGTTTGTTTACTTTTCTCCTTCATTCCACTGTCTGTCCTTTTCTTTGAGGCCTTTCTGCCATTGTTCCTGGAACCCTGGTGATTTTCTTCTCTCTCTCTAGAATGTCCTTCAGTATTCTTTGCAGGGTTGGGTTGTGGTCACAAACTCCCCCAGTTCCTCTTTGTCATGGAAATATCTTGTCTCTCCATTAATTTTGAGAGACAGTTTTGCAGGGTACATCATTCTGGGTTCAAGGTTGTTTTCTTTCAGGGCTTGGAATATTTCGCTCCAAGCTCTTCTTGATTTGATGGTTTGTACTGAGAAGTCCACTGAAAGCACATATTTTTTCTGGGTGACCAGAAGTTTGGAAAACCTACTCTCTGGCCCCCACATATGGGTCACTGCTGCTGAAGTGAAAGGAGAGGCAGCAGAGAGGGACCCTGTGAGGCTCAAGCAGCAGGGCCCTTGCCTCCAACTGAGTCCCAGGAGATGGGACTCTGTCTCCTCTACCCTACTGGTTGGTTGCATGTCCCAAAATGCCCTGATCTCTCAGTCAGGCAGAGATGTGGGTGCCTTTCACTTTACCTAACTTCCTCCTTCAGAAGGCCACCCCTTGTTTTCTCAGGTGCTATATAACCAGTGGCCAAACTTAACCAAACAGGTGGCAGCAAGGCAAAATCATGCATAATGGGGCCTGGAGGACAAGGCCTTGACTAATGAGCTGGCTTTGGGGGCAGAACCTCCTTACCTCACTCAATGTAAACTGCTTTCTCTGTGAGGCACAGCTCCCACTCTCAAATACTGCCACCTCCTCCATCTTCTTTGGATGAGCACCAAACCCTATTCACTGCCATTTCAAAGAGGAATCCATGATCTGCCTGGGAAGTTCCTTTGTGGGGTACTTTGTCCAGGGAGTAGCACGACCCTCACCACTCTCTGGCTTGTGGCTGCTATCCCTGCAATACAGTCATGCTCACAACACCCATACACACATGCACACAATATAGTTAAAATGAAATACATTTTAGATAAACTTTTTCATTAAGAAAACATATAGGGAAGTCATAAGTGGCCCTTAGGAGCACACTTGTGTTTTAATAAAAAAGCATAAATACTGTACACAGAGCACACAAATATGCAGTGGCACAACTTCTCCACCTGGTGACCACTCAAACTGCTGCAAGCAGAGGAAATTAGCTTCTTCTCAGGCTTAGCATTGCAAATTCATCTCCAAGGGACCACATAGCATGGGCTTCAGAGACAGAGGTGGTTCCAACCAGTCTGGGATACTATTTGGTTTTAGCGCACATAAAATATGCTTGACCAAATTTATCATTTTAACCATTTTCAGTGTAAAATTCAGGTGGCATTCAGTATATTTACTCTGTTGTCCAAACATCACTACATCCAGCTCCAGAAGTTTTTCATTTTTCAAGTGAGTTTCAGCATCTATCCAACACATCCTGTCTTGGTTACTTTTCTTGTTGCTGGGACAAAACACCTGACACTCAAAATGAAGGAAGGAAAAGTTTATTTATTTACTGTTTGTGAAGGTTTCAGTCCATAAACAGCTGGCTTCAAAGTAGGGTGGCATGGCACTGGGATAACAGTTCAAGGCAGCAGCCAGAGCAAAAAGGAAGAACAAGCCTTTTTTCCTTCCTTATATTGTACACAGGCACTCCCCCCCCCTCCACGGCGGGTGTAACACTCACACCACCTCTGTGCCCTCCTCTTGCACAGGATGAGGATATTTACAAAATAGGGATCCTGGCTTCCTGCTGAGTCTCTCAGTTAAACTTCTGTTATGGTTTGTGTTTGGATCCCCCCGCCACAAGCTTCATGCAATCATGGAGGCAGCTGAGTCTAGAGTTTATGATTTGTTCTTTATGTAGCACTGGACTTGACAGTGTGAGTGATGTACCTGCTCAGGAGTGGGTAGCCAGCATACAATGTGAGGGAGGCAAAGAGGTCTGCTTTTCCCTTTTGGCCCTTTTGCTCTTGCTGCTAGTGGTTGCCATGAATGGTTGCCCCTCAACAATGCCACCCTGCCTTGGAGCCTTGAAACCTCCAAAACCTGTAAGATAAATAAACCTCTTCTTCCTTCATTTTGGGCATCTGGTATTTTGTCTCACAACAAGAGAAAAGTAGCCAATACAACTTCTAAACTTCCCAAGTTGACACAATGCATCAAATGTAACATATGCCCTTTTCTCTCTGTCCTGGCAACTATAAATCTTAACTTTATGAATTAGTAGCTGTTTAATGGTTATATTATGCCATTGTCATTCTATTTATTGTTATAATTATCTTCTAAGTAAAATAAATGACATTGATTTTCACCTAATGGTGGTGAATCAAATATCACTTGTTTTCCACCCAGGGTCTCACTCTGACATCTCATGTTTTTGTCCCGAACTGCTGGTCAATACAGGGAGTCACAGCTCCTAGCCCACTTGCAATCATAGGAAATGACAGAGTCTTGCTGCATTGCTAAGCTTCATGATTGCATGAGGCTTGGGGGGCCATCCAAACACAAACCATAACTGAGAGACTCAGCAGGGAGCCAAGATCCCTACTTGTAAATATTCTCATCCTATGCAAGAGGAGGGCACAGAGGTGGTGCGAGTGTTACATGCAGGTATATTAATCGCACTTTCAGTTTTATAATATTTACAGCTTTATGCTGAGTTTCTCAGGTTGTTTCCATTGCAGAGTGCAAGGTCTACCATTGTAGGTTGATTCTGGAAAGATAAAGCCAGGTCCCACGTGGTATTTCTGAGGCTTCCTGGAATAGGAGGAGATTGGCTAAAGTGTTGCACTGATGGCACAGTGCCTGACACTTCTTTCCTGCCCTAGACAGAAAGTTCATGGCACCAGCAAGTAGCAGCCCCTATGTAGTTCAAAGTGCATATCACTGATCACATGCTGTGTACCAGGACCTGTTCTAAGTGCTGTTAATCCTTTTACTGCACTGCCAGGGTGTTGCTATCACAGTTTTAGACAGGAACAGAGAAACTGAGGCATTAAAAATGATGTCCTTTGTTCAAGACTCCACAGCTAGCAATGCTATCTTTAATATGTGCAACCATGTGCCCAGTTAAAGCTCACGGCCTCAGCCTGGGATTGTGGCATAGTGGTACAGCACTTGCCTAGCATATTCAAAGCCCTGGGTTCAATCCCACAACCACAAACAAAATAGAACTAAATGTCTCAGGGCTTTAAGCACTGTGGGCAAAGGAGGAATGGACAGCAAGGGGCTAACAGGGTCCAAACCTCAGCCCCCTCACTGTGTGGCTGGCAGCAGATTCAGGAACACCTTTAGGAGGGAGATCCACGAGCACTTAGCATGCGTCAATGCACAAAGCCTGATGACTGCTGTCCTCTAGAATCTGACTCTGCACTTCCAGGACAGCAGCCAGTTCACCAGAAGGGGAACTGTGCACTGACCCTGTGGTCCAGTTATATGGTTCTCTGCTTCCCAGCGCACTCGAGTTTTCAAGGATCACAGCCACTGGGTGTCTGTAACACTGTAGTTTCCAGCATCATTGTTGAATTCCACCTCCAGCCACTCCCAGAATGGTTTTTGACTTCTGTTCTTTGCTTCAGTGGTTTCTGGGCTGGGAGGCAGAACTGCCATGAGAAGGAACTCCTGTAGGCTATTTGTTGCTCCTCACCGAGGTTCACCAAGTGTCCGCTGCCTCCCATCCCACACTCAGTGACAGTTCTGGGAGCAGAGAATAACAAGGAGAAGGTGCCAGAGCGAGTTCTCACCTGACCCTGTCCCTTCTGTGTGGGAGGCTTGGGCCTTCTGTGGAGGTGGAGGAAGACAGATCCTGAGTCACGGAGAGAAGGGACTGGCATTAGTCCTCGTTTTTTACCACAAATCCATGGCTGTTTGTAGCTGGGGCTGATTATGATGACGGCTGCTAGGAGAAGGCTGAAAGGCAGCTGCCATATTGGGTTTTAGTTGAGGAAACCTACTGAGCTCAAAGGTAACTAAAAATAATAAGCTATGATGGGGCTGCATTAGCAGAGCTGGAGTGTCTAGAAACAGGAAAGTGAAAATCTCCCGCTTCTATGTGCTGTTGACCAGATTGCTTGAGATACACGGTCTACCTGGGGGCACCAACCAGGAGTCAGAACAAGGCATAGAGCATGATCAAGTGTTGCCTAAGCGGCAGGGCAGTACTAGGTGCTTTGCATAGGTTCTCTCGATTCATGCAGGAAATGGTGAGAGCAAAGTATCACCGGCTCACAGAAGGGGTATGGAGAAGGCAGCAGAGGTAGAAGAAGCTGCTCTGTGTCATCTGCCCTCCCCGCTTACATCACGCTCTGCTCCCTGGGAAATGTTGGGCACCGGCCTGTGTAAGGGTTCAGTTGTTGACTCTGGAGCTCTCTGGCTGTGCTGGAGAAGCTCATCTTCACAGCCTCTGAAGGCAAGATAAGGCTGCGCCCAGGACATTTGGCTCTCAATTCAAAAGCAATAAACTGCCAACGTTAGAGATACAACTGTTCATAATTAGCAAAACACTGCCTAGAATGCCTTTTTCTAACTACCAAAGACATTCTCATTTTCATGGACTTTTGCTTCAGATGTGCCCCCCATCTTCCTATACCCCTCTAATGTAAAGGGTCCAGTAAATACAAACAGTCCAAAGAAGTCTTTGTCATAGCTACCAAGAGAGTGCTGACCTTCTTGGGCCCCAAAGCCATATTGCTTGTCTCTGAGTTAGTTAAGCCTTCACCATATTCTTGTCATGGAGATCTGGAGCCCAGCTCAGGCCCAGGTAGAGAAACAGCATTTTCTCCAACTCATTCCATTCTCAGTGGTCCCTGCACATCAATAGTAGTGTCCCTCCATTTGCATGGAGCAGTCTACACCCACAGCAGCTCCTACCCGCTACCTGCTACCCTCTGGAATCAGCAGGGACTGAAAGCGTGAAGCCAGGACTTGAAGCTGAACCATGGCACTCAGGGCATTCCACCACCTAGCACAGAAAACAGGGTTCAGACATGGACTGAAGAGACTCTGGCAGTGCCATTCTCAATCTGGGAATGCACAGCACAGTCACACTGGCCCCGTTCTCTGTGACAGATGATGCTGTGTTCCAGAACAGGATTCTGCTCAGTTAAGTGCAGTGGTTAGCAGTTCAGACACCCTCTCTAGGTGTCATGAGCTGAGCAGCCAGCATGGGTCTGAGAGGGGGCTACAGGAGATTAAGAAAAAAAAGAGTCACATAGAAGAATGACCTTTCTGATGGAGAGGCAGCAGAAACTCACCACAGTCTACATCTTTATTTGCATACAATAAAATGGGGGAAGCACGTCACAGGCGTGAAAGTGCAAGGACTCAGTGTTTTGCTGAGAACACTGAAAGTGAAGCATTCTCAGTGTCCATGCTGTAGTTAACAGGCAGGAACACCAAGGCTGGACGTCTGATGGACCGGGCTTGATCTAATCCCAACAACTTGTTTACACGGCTCACCTCTGGAGGGTCATGTTCTTGGTGCTGGCCTTGCTCCAGCCCCAAATGTGTGGTTGATCTTCTGCTCAGCCACTCCCCACAGCTGGGTTGCCTGGGCCAAGTCCCAGCAATCATGTGTTCCTGCTGCGTGGCCTTGAGTAACTGCTTCGCCTCACTGTGTCTTCATTTCTTCCCATGTAGAATGGGCATAATTAATGGTACTTTATTCATTAAGGTAATGGAGAATTAAGTATAAGGCATCCAGAAAGGTACAAAACAACACATAACTCTTGGCAGATCTTCTTTAATAACAACAACAACAACAACAACAACAACATCTCGCTGTGCACTTCCTCCCCCACACCCTCAGAGCCCCTGCTATATATCTTTCCCTGTACAATATGAGCTGTTTAAAGCCAGGTCCTCCCTGTACTCCAGGACCCAGGAAGAGCCCAGCACCCAGGGAATGACTCTGGATTTCACTGTATTTCTCAAACATTTCTGGTGTCTTGCTCCCTTCTCAATTCTTGCTGTCCCCAATCAGGGCACGAATATCAGTGGGTCCTGTGTGGTTACATGTGGCATAAGTGGCCCTGCACACTCCCAGAGGAGGGTGGAAATACAAGTTACAAAATCCACTGCCCTTCTCTCACAATGCTGCTGGAACCCAGGCGCTGCACTAGGAGAGGCCACACTGGTGTTTGTGTTCCAGCTCATTGTCCAGCTGATGCTGGCACCCACAGGTGGGCAAGGGAGCAAGGAGCCTGCCAAGGGTTTCCACCCCTACCCCACACTCCAAATCATGCAAGATTCTTGCCTCACTGTGTTTTGGACCCTGTTCTGCACCAACATCCTGCCTTATCCTCAGTGGGCACCTTGGCTTTAGGGCTCCGAGAGGTCCTCTGGTGCTGGCACCTGCTGATAGCTGCCTCTCCCTGTTACGGGAAACCAGTCCATGCCTGGGGGAGGGTTCCTGAGTGCTTTGCATTGTCAGTTCCTTTCTCTGGACAGGCCGTGCTGAGGGGAGTTTGGCAAGGGCAGGACTCCATTGGCAAGCTGGGGACAGCTCTGTGGCCGAGTCCTGCTCCTACTACTGGCCCTACTGGGCCTTCTGAGTGAGGTCCTGTCTACTTTCTCCTCCATGCCAAGTCTGCTTCCTGCTTCCCATTCCTCCAAGTAAGTGTTCCCATTCTGGTCAGGTAGAATTTCTGCAGCTACAGGGAAATGACCCAGGCAGGCCCTGGTCTGTGCAGAAGGACAGACCTGGGGTGCAGATAGCTCAGCCTCAGAGGGTCCTGGAATTGGTCCCAGAAAGCCTGGTGGCCCCGTGTTTTTCCCGTGCGTGGCTCCAGTGTGAGAGCCCATATGAGCCTTGGTCAAGGGAAGATGGTGAGAAGTCAGTGCAGGACCAGGGATAGGGACTTTTCAAAGAGACAGTGCTCACTGTTCACAGTGGCACATGCGCTCTTGGGAGGCTGAGGCAGGAGGATCCATAGTTTAAGTCCAGCGTGGGTAATGTGGCTACTTAGCAAAACCTTGTTTCAAATGAAAACCAAAATGGGCTGAGGGTGTGGCTCAGTGCCAGTGCTTTCCTGCTGTCAGATAACGTTGTGTCTGGAGCACGGCCACGCTCCTCCCTCCCAGTCCTGGGCAGCGAGAGACAGCTGATACTGCAGGGCCTGATGAGTTTGAAGACACTGCCAAGACTTCACTGAGCAACCTCTGCTCGGTGATAGATGAGGGCCTCAGTTTTACTGTCTTTCTGACACACATTGCAGGGCTGTTGTTTTGTTTGCCTATTTGTTAGTTTTGTTGCCTTTGGTCCTTAACATTTTTTAAAATATTCTAGAAATTGATTTATGCTTGGGTCTTTCTACAGCCCATTTGTGGAAACTGAGGTTGTTTTACAGATGAATGAAACGCCCAGAACTGAGGTGCATAGGTTTTTGCTTTGCTTTGTTTTATTTTGTTTCTGTGCTGCTTGGGATCAAACTGAGGGCTTCACTAACGCTAGGAAAATGTTCTACCATGGAGACAAATATCACTGAATGTGTAGGTTTTGGTAATTTTTAAGAAGTACATTCAAAGAGGAACCCCCTGCCCTGATGGAAATAGAGGACATCGCTGTAGCCCAGGGAACTCCCTCAGCCCTTCTCAGCAGCAAGGGAGGCTGCAATTCTGTCATCATGGAAATCAGAAAATAAATTTAAATGTGGATGCATGATATCATATCAAAGCACCAGCACTTATATCAAAGAAAAATCTTTTTACTAATAAGGAATTTTATTTTCCAGCTGTCTGCTTTTCAAATTTTTGCTGAGACAGTTTACAATGAAGTTGATGTATGTAAAAACACTGACGCATAAGTAGAGAAAATGAATAATTATATGGCAAAATATGATCGAACTTGCTCAGACATGATAAAATAGTATGCATCTTAAACACTATATTGAGAAAGTTCTCAAAGTTTTGTTTCTGAGATATAGGAAAGTTTTGTTTCTGGAATATCGGAAAAATAAAAACTTTAAGCTAGTACTATACTGAGTTTAGTGCACTTACGTATCACATAAGAGGCTCGTCTTGATCCTTAGCACTACAGAAAAAAACCAAAACCAAAAGCAAGCTTCTGTTTATCAGCCTGCTACAATAACAACTAAAAAGATGTTGCCAAGAACATGCTACAGCTGGAACTTTATACATTATTGGTGAGTGTGAAAAATATTAAACCACTTTGGAAATTGTCCTAAGATCAACAGGACCTTCCTAGAAATTCTACTCTTCAATATTTCTCAAAAGTGGATAAAATCATACGTTCCCACAGAGGCATGTTGGAAAAGTTCTCAGCAGCTTCAAACATAATAGCTCCAAATTAAAATCATTTCAGCATCCATCAAAACAGCAAATGGGCAAACATACCCCAATGTACCCATAGCATCTATTCAGTGTTCTATATAACCATTCAAGTTTTTTGTTTTTCCTATGAAAATTGTCATTTTTATTCCAATATACATGTATATTCCTTTTCCAATAGATGCATAATGGTACGCAATGTGCTTTTTGCACTAACTAATACGTTATGGTGGGTATATTATCACACATCACCCTGTTTCTATATCTCCCTCAATGCTTTTAACATTAGAGTATTTTACTATAGAAATATATAATTATTTTATTAGTCCACAAATGCTTACATAATTATTAATAGCAGAGAATTTGAGAGGCAGAGTGCCCTAGACAATGCTTTAATTCACATTTTTACACTTAATATTTATCTTTGCAATTTTGTGGTAGGATATCTGTGGAAAACATTTTTAAGCTGGTATTTCTGTTGGAATATCTATAACAAATGTGGGCTGATTTTTAAATTTTATGACAGTGATTCAGTTGTTCTCTGAATTTGACGATATGTAAAATAGTAGAAACACTCAGTAACAATAGTTGAACTTGGAAGTATAGTGGGCTATAATGTTAGTGTATGATTTTTAAAATCTGCATTTCTTTGTGGGTTTTTTTTTTTGCCAGCTACAGATTCACTTATTCATTTTATAAATGTTCATCAATTACTTACCATAAATACAGATTAACAACCAGACTAACAGGCAAAAAAAAAAAAAAAACCCATAAAAAATCGCACACCGAAATTATACTGAATCAAAACACACTTTTAAATACAGTGTCTATGCTGGATTACAGTAATATTTGTTCGCCAGCTGTGGTGGCCCATGCCTGTACTCCCAGCACTGCGGAGGCTGAGGCAGAAGGATTGAAGCAAGTTCAAGGTCAGCCTGGGCTACATAGCAAAATCCTGTCTCAATAAAATCTGTATTCTGCCTTTACTGTCCCTATCACCTGACTCTTAGCCTGCATTTTGTTTATATATTGTGTATCTTATGTAAGAGAAACCGTGTGAAATTCTGGCTTGTGTATCTGATTTACTCCACCTAATATTATTGTTTCAAGGTGCATCCATTTTACTACAATGACTCGTTTGTCCTTCTTCCTGGCAGAGCAGAATTACATTGCATATAAATGCCACATTTTTTTATTCATTCATCTGTTGATAAACATACAGTCTTCTTTCAAGACTTAGCTATTATGAATTGCGCTGCTGTAAAAATGGCTGTGCTTACGTCACTGTGATATGAGGTCTTTAACTCTTTTGGGAAGGTGACTAACAGTGTAACTGAGTCAAATGGAGGCTCTATTTTTAGTTTTCTGAGGAATCTTCATACTGATTTGCATAGTGGTTACACCAGTGTACACTCCCACCAACAGTGAGGAATGGTTCATGTTTTCCCACAGCCGCTTCAGTATTTGTTATTGTTTGATTCCTTGATGGCAGCCATTCTTTCTGGAGTAAGATGGAATCTCAGTGTTATTTTGATTTTCATTTCTTGAATGGCCAGCGATGTTGAAGATTTTATGTGTTTATTGTCCTCTGCACTTCTTCCTCTGAGAAGTATCTGTTCATTTCAGATGCCCATTTTTATGGGGCCTTTCATTTTGGGAAGGTTAAGTCTTGAGTTCTTTATATAATCTGGATATTATTCCTTTCTCTGAAGTGTAGCTTGCAACATTTTTTTCTGTTCTGTATGTTGTCTCTTCATGCTTTTGTTGGTTTCCTCTGTTGTGAAAAAGCTTTTCAATTTGATGTGTTACCATTTGTTAATATTTTTATATTATTTCTCATGCAAACTAAGCTCTGTTCAAAAAATCAGCCTATGTTTATGTCTTCAAAAGTTTTCCTTATTTTGTCTTCCATCAGATTGTGTTTCTGATTAAATATTTAGATATTTGATACATTTGGATTACAGTTTAGTGCATAGTGAGAAATAGGGCTCTAGGCTCAATCTTCACCATGCAGATTGCCAGATTTCCCAGCACCATTTGTTAAAGAAGCTGTTTCCTACTAGTGAAAGTATTTGGCCCCTGTGTCAAAGATAAGGGAGCTGAATGCTTGGATTTGTTTCTGAATTCTCTGTGGTGTTCTATTGAACCACAAATCTTTTTTTTTTTTCTACCCAATATCATGCTGTTTTTACTACTGTAGCTTTGTAACATGACCTGGTGTCTTCTCCTTGTTGCACACAATTGCTTTTGCTATTATTGGTCTCTTCTGGTTCCACATGAATTTTAGGATTGCTTTCCCTACTTCTGTAAGGAACACTATTGGTATTTTGATTAGGATTGCATTAAATCTGTATAGAAGTTTCAGAAGTATGGTCATAGTGGCTGTATGGTTCTGTCTATGAACAGGGCATGTTTTCTGATATCCTCTTGAATCTCATTTGTTTTATTTAAAGAGAAAAAACCATGTAAAAGGTAGAGATAATATAAAATTTCAAAAAGGAGATAAACAGTAAGAAATCACTAGTTGATAAATTACCTATTGTCCTTTTAGAAATAGTTGTTCAAGTTACAAAATTAAAGCATACAAAGTAGATATTCAAACAGTGAGACTATAAACAGCTATGCATGCTTGGGTCTCTACATGTATTTCTATCTTTTCTGTATTAGAGGAAAAAACAAAACCTAGCAAGACAAAAGAAAACAAATTCCTATAAAAACATGAAACCAAAAAGTAGCATATAATCATGGTATAAGGTGATCTACACTGATTACTGTGTTATTTTTTATTATCTTCAATAGAGTTGTCTATATCATCAGGCATAATTGAATATAGCAGTACATAACAATATTGGTAAAAATAAAACATTGTAGACAGTATAAAACTTCAAAGGCAGGTAATGATCAAACTAGAGTGGATATTCTAGTGAATCTTGTCATCTTCAGTGCAGTTGCCTATACTCTCAGACTTGATACTATCAATCAATCAATCATAACAGCTTTGAATAAAATCTATCAATACAAAACAGCGATCTAACAAACCAGATTCAATTAAAATCACTCATGGTAAAACAGTGTAGGTTTTACAGAGCTTTAGATTAAGTTAATAGGAAATTAAGGATGATTACCGTACTATATCCTATTATTTTTGGGATTACTATCTATACCCTCAAATCTAGTACAGATAGAATGACTAGAACAGAATATAATACATCTAAGCAGAGTGGTGTGAGTAATGTGGGTTTTAAATCCTGGTGCACTAGTAACAATATTAACAGTATCAAGGCCATCTATGTTAGAGATTCTAGCCATCCTTCTCTGCCTCATTTCAGCTATGCTATTTTTCTGCTTTTGTTTGTCTACTTTTTTCCTTCATTCTACTGCCTGCCCCGCTCATTGAAGCCTTTCTGCCACTGTTCCTAAAATCCTGGTATTTTCTCTCTCTCTCTCTCTCTCTCTCTCTCTCTCAAATGTCTTTCATTATTCTCTGTAAGGTTGGATTGGTGGTCACAAACTTGCCCAGTTCCTCTTTGTTCCCCATTTGGTTGTGCCCTTCCTATTGAAAGGGGTCTCATTCCCAACACTGACCATGGATTAATGAAGGGCCCTTCACTGGCTCCACTTTCTATTGGGCTCACCAACACCTGGCTTCAGCGTGGCTGTGGCTCCTGTGAGTGGTGGTTGGAATGAGTTTGGGTGGCTCTGCCAGACGGTGCAAATTTGCCAATTCAAGCTGGCGCAAACTTGGTGGGTGGCAATGAAAACACCGTGTCCAGTAATTTTAGCTGTTTCAGTTGTAGCCCCAAGATTGCATGTTTGACGAGCTTTTTTACATTTTAATTTCTTCCTTTGTTAAGAGGACCCATCTCCCTCTGTCTGGATCTCTCCTGGATGTTTTATTCTGGCATATGAATTGTTTCTCCCAGGAGGCTTTGTATTTTGTTGCTCACTGATCAGCCATCTTTTGAATTTCATTTTTTAGAGTATTGCAGTTTTTAGAGGAGAGATCTTTCACTTCTTTGGCTATATTAATTCCTAAGTATTTCATTATTCTTGATGCTACTGTGAAAGGTATTATTTCCCTAATTTCTCTCTCAGTGAGTTTATTATTGGTTCACAGGAAAACTAGAGTTTTGAGTGTTGACTTTGTGTCCTGCTATGCTACTGGATTTGGTTATTAATTCTAGCAGACTTTTGGTGGAGTTTTCTGGAACTTTTATATAGAGGATCATATCATCTGCCAATAATGGTAATTCAGCGTTTCCCTTTCCTATCCATATCCCTTTTATTTCTTCTCTTGTCTAACTGCTCCACTAACACTTCAAGAACTATACTGAACAGGCATGGTGATAATGGGCATTCTTATGTTGTTCCTGATTTTAAAGGGAAAGATTTCTTTATCCATTCAGCTGAGTTTGACCATTGGTTTGTCATAGATGGCTTTTATACTGATAATGAGTAAGTCTGATTTCACTTTTTTCTGTTTGCTATTTCTTTGTATTTATTTTTCTAGAAACTGTATTTGTATTTGCACCAGCTTTGATCATTGATTTTTGATCATTTGTAAGAACTCTTTGTATACAACTTAATTGGCTTTAGCAATATGCATTGATTTTCATACTTCTTAGTTATATATGTGCATGTATAAGTATGAGTATATAGTGTTTTTTACTATTAAAAACACATCATTTTTACATTATAAAATTTGATAGTCATTCCTGTGTATGTTTTCTGTTATGTGCTCTACTTAGCTAGACCTTTCCTCTTCTAAATTTTTATTTTTAGGAATAGCATATTTTCTTCTAGTTATTTCATGCTTTCCTTTTTTAAATGTCAATATTGGAACCTCTGCTTTTTTGACCTATGGAGAAATCTTATTACTGGCTAGCTTGCTTTTGTATGTTTAGGAGGGGATATTGGGGATCTGAGTGAGGGGCTCCCTATCACTCAGCTACCACTTCAGCCATTTTAATTTTTTTAAATTTTAAGACAGGATGTGTAAGTTGCCAAGACTGGTCTTGAATTTGGGACCCTCCTGGCTCAGTCTCTTGAGTAGCTGGGGTCACAAGACTGTGAAACTGCAGCCGGCTGTTTGTTTATTAAAGTAGTGCTTCTCCTAGAGGTGAACTGATGATCACATGTTGAAAAGAACCTCAGTCTGAACTGCAGGGAACAGATAGCAGCAAGCAGGAGCCTGGGGTTTTGATAACAGCTCTGAGGAGGAGCGTCTGTAAGGTCCCGCTTTGAGAGTAGAGTTGTCCCTGGGAGTAGATTGAGACGCCCTGTGACTCAGTGGTCATCACCATGCTGCCCAGATCAGAATACTCTGCAGCCTGGCCCTGTGCCTCCAAATACCTCTCCCTTTATTTGTGATTCTAAACATACTGGCCTCCAGGTTTCCAGTGGAGCCCACCATGGGGTGTGGAGCCAAATCCCTTGGTCCCCCACTCCCACCCCGCGAGCTCTACTCGCCAGGGAGAAGCCTCACTGTGACTCCCTGCCAAGGGACAGGGCCTCTCTGAGCCCCTGGTTTTCCAGAACTCAGATGGGTCTGTGACTTCTTGGATCTGGGAGATATCTTCCTCCAACAGAATTTTATTGAGGTATTGTTTACCCAAAGTAACATGCACAGGTCCTGCTTTGTTCCTTCCAATCTCCTTCCATGTCACTTGGATGTTGTGTGGAAAATTCTCCCTCCATCCTAAAACCCATGGAAAAGAGAGATGGTGGAAGAAAGAAGGAAATCCATAGAGGAAAAGTGGAAGCTCTCAGGGCACCCATACCTAGGGAGTAAAAATCTCCAGTATGGTAGTTTTTTTTTTTTTAACACTCTTCTCTAATCACTTTTTTGAATGAAGAATAGAAACTAGAAAGGAAGAAATATTTTCCCAACATCCTGAGTATCCTCAAATAGCCCAAGTGGTCGTGCATGAGCTGTGTGACTTGGGCGCATCCCTTTCCCTCTCTAAGTCCCATGTCTCTGTCTGTATATGGGCAGAAGCAGCCTCCCCACCGCTGCCCCCCCGTCCAGCTCGTGGTTTCCTGCACCCCGGGATGGAGCGTGCTTGGGAAGCCCGGCACACACTTCTGGGCAGTGCAGTCTACAGACTCACTGCCATGTCACTTTGCATCTTCTGAAACCAAACGGGATTCAGTTTCTCAGCGGTGTGCAGCTGGAGGAAAGGGAAGAGGCCCCGCTCTGGGAGTGGCCGTTGCTCTCCCAGGAAGCTCCGCACTGACCCACCCACACTCCAGCGCCTCACCTTCTCTCTCCCTCAAGGTTGGCTTCGCTCCTGGCTCCTCCCTGTTGAGCAGCTGCCAAGTTGCATTGCTGTCTGTTTCCTTGAACAGCCCAGCTCTGTGCCCTGACAACTTAGGTGGTGTGAAAGACAGCAGGTGACTGAGAGCCATAAAAAGATGGGTGGTTCGGGAAGCCAACCTGTCCCGGTAAGTTCTAAGCTGGCCCAGCCTGAGCTGGCTGCACCACCAGGGAGGAGCCACTCTGGGTCACTGAGGGAATGACTGGGTGGCAGGCAGTGATGGTGGGGAACCCCACAGAGACCTGAGGAGGGGGGAAATGCCAGAGGAGGTCACCTGGATGCAGCTTCTTTTCCATGGCAGCCTCATCCAAGGTGGCCTCTCACGACACAGGGATGCTAACCCGAGTCAGGCATTTCACCCTCATTACTCACCTCCCTCTGGGTGCCTGCTCCATCCTAGGTGTTCAAGGAAGAAAATCTAGTAGCATCTCGAAAGGTGATGGGTCCTATAAAGAGGATGAGAACAGGTTCTAGGAGGTCAGCAGCCTACACAAATGGCACTAAATACACCTTCCCTGGAGATGGCCTCTGGGGTTCAGCCATTCACTAGCTGGATGGCTCCAGTCAGGGTATATGTAACTCTCTGGGCCGCAGTTTCCACATCTGTTTAATGGACATAATACTCAAGCCCACTTCCCAGGGTAGGGGAGAAAGTGAGCAATGTATGTTATCTACTGTGTCTGAATGCAGGTGCTTTGGGAGTGTTGGGCGTTGTCAGCAGTTCTGGGTTGGTGAGGGAGATCTCAAAAGAGGTGTCCTGTGTCCTGAGGGGTGGGTTGGAGCTCAGCAGGTGGGCATGCACCTGGATGTCTGCCCGGGGGCCACCTGAGGAGGAGCGATTGGGACTGGACCTACAGTGTGCAGTACAAAGAGAAACCTTTCCCACAGTGTTACTGCCTGCCAGAGGCAGTTGTTAAACACCGAAGACTTCTCGTTCCCTCTTCCTGTGTGGATAAACTGATGCTCTGAGGTTGAGGCACTTGGCCAGTGTCCCCTGATGGAAAGCTGAAGGAAGATGCCTGGATTCTCCTCCAGAAGAGGGGGTGCCCACAGAGAGAGCAACACTGCGGGAAAACAGAAACATGGTAGCCTCATGTCAGTCCTTCTCCAGGTCATTGCCAACCAGGTTCCTGGCACAGGTGGGGGATAAGCAGAGAGTGTCACAGGGCCTGACAGCGGGCTGGCAGCTGGTGTCTGAGTGGAGGTGACTCAAGTAGGGCTTTCTTGTTCTGACCTTCCTCACACCCAGCACACTTGTCCATGTCCCTCAGCACAGCCATTACTCCTGAGTTGGGATCTGCAAGGAGGAGACAGGAGAGGCTGGAAAGAGCTGGATGGGACCAATGTAGGGACAGTGAGTCGTACTGTCTCCTGATGGGCACATTATGCCTTCCCTGGTTCCTCAGCAGAAAAGGAAGTACATAGACTGAGAGAATTAAATAGGCCTTGGGCACTGAAAGAAAGAGGGCCATGCCGCCCCACAGTATGAGCAGCACCTGTCCACCTGGCTGGCCTCTCTCGGTGATTGTTGACCTCTCAGAGTTGTAGGCATGCATCCTGCAAATGCCTGGTGTGTGGGAAGTCACACAATGACAGTACGGCTGAGCAACTGTGACTGCCATCTGACATGGGCACCTGGCTGCTGTCCTAGTCAGCCTCCTCCAGAGATCAGAAAGGAAGCTAGTCCCACAGTGAGGGTGGCGTGGGGAGTCCCTGGGGGGGACCAGGAACAAGAATGTTCTGTGCTGTATGAAGAGGCAGCCTTGTGGGGTTGAAAGCATGATTTCTGGGGGTCCGATCTCAGCTCTCTCACTGAGCAGCTGTGGGGTTTGTGCACCTCATAAGCCTCTCTGTGCTTAAACCACCTCATGTATAAAAGTAGCAGTGACAGTGCCAAAGAAGATAATACAAGCACCAAAAATGGGTCACCAGCAGGGCCGTTTGGCTAATAGCTGTG
>PVLA01008571.1:66503-86925 GCA_004027455.1 Hydrochoerus hydrochaeris | reverse complement strand
CCGCGGTTGTTTTTTGAGGAGATTGGTACACTTGAGTTGCAAATACCTTTCTGGTTGTCTTTGATATTATTTTGGAAAAGGAGAGAGGGAAAAAGAAAGGGGAGAGAGAATGAAGTCAGATAGGGGATGGGGGAAGGGGCAAGGGTAGGAGGTGGGTAGGGGTAGGGGTAGGGGTAGGGTAGGTGGGGAAGAAGAGCTAAAAGTAACCTGGTGACTTTCGTGCTGTTTAAGAAATGCCTGTCTGGTTCCTTTTCAGGATGACAGAGCCCCACCAGACATTACAAACAACTGCAACAAATGAGTCTGGCAGCATACATAATGTCTAGTATTCAAATCTTCATAGTGAGACTCATTTATCTTGCATACAATCTGTCGAATATTTTTCGCAGCAGGTGAATCAAACCAAAAGACACTGGACATTCCGTGAAAGGGAGTAAGAATTGCAGTTCTGAAGGCCCCTGACTTTGGTTGTTTACAAAGTTCAATCCTGTTTATTGTGATCCTTGGTATCTTCTTCATCTGTGTATTCTGAAGGTTCTTCCCCCGGTTTTAGGAGTCTGCCTACATAATCGTATTTCTCTGAAAAGATACAGCAAAAGAAAATCATCAAAGTTGTTTCACTGTTCTGTTAGAGAGAAGACAGGCACTTGGTGCTTTTACAAACGTACAGAATAAGCTAAATCTTTCCTAATGCTTCACCACGGCTGGTCTTTTTACATGTAAAGCTTGAGCAAAAGAAAAAGTATTAGAGGAGTTACAAAGCCAAGGAATTATTCTCTGCAGGACAGTGTTTCATATCAGTGGCTCTTAATCAGACACTACACAGAATCACTTGGATATCTTTTAGAAAAAATATACATAGATGGCATCCACCTCACCTGTCCAACCCAGGCTCTTAGATTAAGCCTAGAGATGCCTGCAGTTGGCCCAATGTGTACTGTGGGTCTTAGGACTGTTCTTTAAATCCTGATAGCCCAAACTATGGAACTGAAGAAATGAGCTGGCAATGTTGGGAAACTAAGTTTCTTTTTTCTCTTTTCTTAAATTGGTACATTTTAGATCTAATGGTAACATTCACCATAGGGAATTTGGACCTGTACATGAAACCAGTTTTTAAAATCTATTAGATTTTGCATGGAAGTGGAAAGAAAAAAACTCTAGGGCTAATATTTTGGAGTACAGACCATGAAAAAAGAAATGGTGACTTTCTTGGAGCTAAAGCAGATCCAACCAAGACATTCTTAGGACATGTGACAGACAGCAGTGGTTCTAGAGATGAAAATTCATTTGCTAGTGGTCATCCTGTGACAGAGGCCTGCCATATGGCTTCTAATATGATATTTTTCCCCTTTCAAACTTTCTTTTGCTTTTTGGTGAGTGGGTGTTTAATTTCAAATTTTGTATGTAGGTAACATTTGTTTCTTGGTCAGAAATTAAAACCTAGGATAAGTGAATTAAACTTGGGTTAAGTAAATCAGTTGTTGAGAAGATGAGATAAAAGAACTACTTCATATAACAGAACCAGTACGAGTGCCAAGAAGCCAAAAGAGCTATTCTAGGGGTCATATATATAGGTCATGGGGTCATATAGGTAGTAAAAAATAGTGTCATGAAAATATAATCAGGGGAAGAATACTTGTTACTGTTGGAGAGTAAAACCAACGACATCTTTTACAATATACACATCACTAATGAACATTTTTTTTCTGGTGGTACTGGGATCAATTTCAGGGCCATGTGACCTATTAGCCCCCCCAAACCAACTCAGTTTTGAGTATGTCTGTAACTAAAAAAATATATAAAAACATCATATCTTAATGAACAAGTACTAGACCAAAAGTATCACAATCTTTTAGATATACAGCTAATACAAGTTTTACATATTTTCCAAATAATTACCACATATAATCATTAATATCTAGCTACGTTTACAATACCATCGAATGATGGCAATAAAATCACATGACATCTTAAGTTCCTTAACCATGTGCAATAGTATACACTGTCTCTGAACATATATTTATTTTGTGATGAACCTAAAACAAAAGTACCTTTAAACTGCATTTCCCATTCTCGAACACTCTCCATCTGTACTGCATTCAAATCTGAGAGGTCATCGTATTCATCTTTAAGTGCATCCTTATCTAGGCAAAATGTTGCTAGTCCTCTGGAGGCATCTCTGCCAGCAAATATTCCATATGGCCCCGCTGTAAAAATGAAAAATTTAGATTGCCTACAATATTTTAGAACATCCAAATTTAAAAATCCTAATCATAAATGCTATTTGGTACAAAGCCTTGATTTCAAAATTGCATGGATAATAAATAAGAAAATGGAAAACTTGTTAGAAATTTTTGAGAAAAGTAAAGCTTTTCATTGGAATCTTAAACTTTAAATTCCAACTACTTCAGACAGAGCCTGTATTCAAAATAGAAACAGTGAGGTAGTTAGGGCAAAGACGAAACTCAAGAAGTTTGGCTTAGGAGCCAGTTTGCTTAAAAAGAAATGCTTTACTAATCGTTGTTAGTTAATAGTGACATCCAAAACTAACAGACTTTCCACCAGAGAAGTACTACATAAATACTTAGTGTGAAGCTGGGTATGGTGGTGCATGCCTGCAATCTTAGCACTCAGGAGGCTGAAGCAGGAGGGTCACCTTAAGTTGGAGGCTAGTCTGGACTACATAGTGAGACCCTGTCACAAAAATAACAATAAAAATGAAAACAAAAACAAAACAAACAAAAAGATGACTCAGGTGAGCTGAGGGCCTACATTTTTTGCCTCTGTCCTCTGTAGGTTATAACTGTAACAACAGAGACTGTATCATATTTGCAGTCACAGTAACTAGGTTTGACACCCATCATGTGTTCACATGTTCAGTCAATCTTTCCTAAATGCTGGTCAAAAATGTGACCTGTTTTAAAAATAAATACTATCAGAACACTAATACAAACATCCTTAAGGAAACAGAAGCAAGTTGTGAGAATGGTCCTAGATTAACACATTAAACAATGACTGGCACTTTGTTCAGAAAATGAGGTGGCACCCTCTCTGGGGAGGAGTGGCATGACCAATGTGTTGATGGAAGGGAAAGTCTGTCCCAGAAGTCTGTCCTTGAGAGCTGCAGTCTCACTCATCTGTAACCTCAGTGCCTGCCCAGTGCCTCAAGTGGAGGAGGAGCACAACAGATCTCTTCCAAATAAATTACCTGAAACTTCAAATAAGGAGAAACAGGATTCTGACCCTCAAATAGATTCACTAACCATGCAAAACCTCCACCCAAATACATGACTGAAAGATACTTCGGTTGTTTAAAACAGATGGTTATATATCAAATTGAAACAACCAATTTTTCTATGTCAAGAATTCTGGTTTAATGCAGTGCATTAATTAAATGAAATATTATCAGAAGGCGGTAACTCTACACATACTGACATTGAAAGCACAGAATTTATTAACTGAAAAAAAGCAACCAGAAGAGTATATAGTACTGATTACTCGGAACTGAAAAAACACATGCATGCTTATTTTATGTTTATTTACTCAAGAAAAACACCAGGAAGAATAAAATCAAATATTTAACAGCACAACATTTTCAGGGAATGGACAATTTTTCTTTATGTAACTGGTAAGGTCTAACTACCCGAAAATGACTTTTATAATAAAATCTTTGAAGTGTTAATTCTCTCTTCATCTTTGGCTATAGAGTAGACCAAGTAGATTTTTCTGTTTCCAGTGTTTTTTTTAAAGATTTGAGTGCTAATAAATAAGATTTCAAAAATAAGTAATTTTACAAAATAAAATTTCTTTTGCGTCTTTAAGATAGCCATAATAACAAAAGTTGTGTAGAGCAAACAGTCCCGCTCTGTGGCACAGCACCTACCTGGCAAGTGTGAGGTCGTGAGTTTGATTCCTGGTATCAAAAAGACACAAAACAAAAACAAAGCAAACAAACTAACCAAACAAGAAAGAAAGAAAGAAAGAAAGAAAGAAAGAAAGAAAGAAAGAAAGAAAGAAAGAAAGAAACAAAGAAAGAAGAAAAAAAAAGAACAAAGAGAAAACGGTTTCTCTTTTTTTGGTACTGGGGATTGAATTCATGACCTACCTTGTGCCTGCCAGGCAGGTGCTGTGCCACTGAGCTATATCCCCGGGCTGAGAAAAGTCTTAAAACCAGTTGCTTAATTTACTATTGTGAATAACAGTGGTCAATAAGAAAGCTTACTAGAATAAAGCACTCTCTAATAACAAACAGGGAAACCACAAAGAAAATCTATGAACACTATACTGAGTATTTCTTAAGCTGATTGGACCAATGCCTATAAACTTAAAAACAGGAAAAACACAAAAAGGAAGAAGAAAAACTGATTATGGCCATAACAACTTACAAATGGAAAGCCTCAGTTTCTTTTCTTTGATGGGGTGACAACCTTGGAAACAAGCATCTGCTGATTACCAAATTTCAGGAGAATGGAATTTTAGAATACTTGTTAAATTAAAACTTTAAGAAATTAACCAAGAGCCGGGTGTGGTGGTGCACAATTGTAATCCCAGCACTTGGGAGTTTGAGGCAAAAGGATCACTGTGAGCTTGAGACCAGCCTGGGGTATTAAGTGAGCTCAAGGCGAGCCTGAACTGCATAGTGAGACCCTGTCTCAAAAAGACAAAACCAAACAAACAAACACACCCCCCACCAAACCCCAGCTTTTCTTGGAATTCTGAATTATTACATGCTTCTGTGGCAGGCAAATGTTAGCCTAAGTCAGACACTTCAGAGTACAAACCATAAAACAAATTTAAGTGATACAAGAGAGAAAAAAAAGATGATCAATGCAAAAATAGCAAACAGCAACACCACAAAAATGAAATGAACAGAAAATTTAAAAAGCAATCAGAAAATCCTCAATTTTTGAGTGTATTAACAGATACCAGTGTGTTCTCTAGTACATTTCTGGGCCAGTTTCCTAAAGGAAAACCCTACCCTGAACGAACTTAAAAACAAAACTTCATGTTCTCTTTTTCTGGTTTTAGATAACTGACTTAGTAAGAGAAACCTAAGCCAACAATTAATAATCCAAGCCAAATTCTACACAAAATGTTTTGCTAACTCTTCAATAGAAAAGAATGAATATTCCCCTACTCTATAAAACAGTATTAAGCTGCTTTATTAAGCTGCTTTCCTTGTATGTTTAGAATTTTCCTCAGGAAGCATTTAACTTCTGAAAAGTTCTTTTTGGTTAATAGTTTTACTTTTTCCTGTAAGATCATCAAAGAATTTGACAATAAAATTAAGAACCAAAATTAGAATTGGACAGGCTGCTCTGAGACGGAAGGATCTGCAGTCTAATAAAAGGTATTCCCAAGAGCTACTACAATCAGAAGCAAACCCTAACCCTCCAACTACCCTCTTTTATAACAAGTCCCAATTTAAATATTTTGATAAATATACTTAGCTATCTATAAAACTAAAATAACAAGGAGCTACCCTAGCAAAGCAAATCTGAAACAGTATTAAGTTTTTAGTACAGTATAATTTACTAAAAAGTAAAGGCTGTCCTATATAAATTAACCTGGTTATTTCTGTCTATTGACTCATTTAGACATTAATGCAGAAGGCCCTTTTCCAACCTAACACTGGTCTGACCTAGTGATTTTTTGACTTTATAAAATCATACTTCAAAAGTGACCTTCCGCTGGGACTAGTGATAGGCGGTGACAGCGGGTAGTGACAGCCAACCACAGCTCCCAAGCAGCTGTGGGATTGCAAGGAGAAAAAAACTCATACTCCACAATGTAGGAGGGGTCATCAAAGTATAAGGAGCATGTTTAAATTAAAAATATTTATTAGAGTAAAAGACACACTGATGGCTGGGTGTGGAGACACACACCTGTAATCTCAGAGCTGAGGCAGGAGGATTGCTTCAAGTTCAAGGCCAGCCTGGGCATCAAAGTGAGTTCAAGGCTAGCCTGAACTGTACAGTAAAACCCTGGAGGAGGAGGAGGAGGAGGAGGAGGAGGAGGAGGAGGAGGAGGAAGAAGACGACGACGAAGAAGACGAAGACAACGAAGAAGAAGACGAAGAAGAAGAAGACGAGAAGAAGATGAAGACGAAGAAGACGAAGACGAAGACGAAGAAGAAGAAGAAGAAGACGAAGAAGACGACGAAGGAGAAGACGAAGACGAAGAAGAAGAAGAAGAACAACAACAACAACAACAACAAGAAGAACAAGAAGAAGAACAAGAAGAAGAAAAAAATTCTCCTCACACCCTGCCCACCTCATTCCAAACATGGATCTCATTGTTCTGCCACTTTCTGAAGCAGTTCTGGAAGCCCTCTTTTAGGAACGGCTTCAGAGGTGAGATGAAACATGGTGAGTGCTGTTGCTGACACCCAAAGCAAAGTCAGGCTCGCAACAGTCCTGGTGTATCCTTCCCACCTTACTCACTGCACCTGGCAGCTGGTCTTGCACAAAGTCAAAAGGACCGTGATAGATCTAGATCAACATTTTCAATCTATTCAAGACATCAAAGCAGACATGATGGTCTAACTAAACACATCAAAGAGGACTTCCAGAACTGCTTCAGAAAGTGCAAAGAATGATGAGATAAGTGTGTTCCAAGTAAGAGGAAGTGTTTTTTGGGGGGGAGAGGGGTAATGGCAATGTGTCTATTACTGTAATACAATTTAAAATTTCAGCCTATTTTTCAATAATGCTTACTATATGGTATCAGCAGTGATTTTTGGATAAGGTACTCAATGTACATGAGACATTCAACACCTTAGCATAAAATATGCCTTATATAAGATGATCGCCAACTGTAGGCTATTCATTCCACATTCTGAACAAATCTAAGGTATTCTGGACTAAACTGAGGTGTCCAGTAAATTGGATACATTAAGTGCATTTTGAACTTAATGGTTTTTGAGGTAGTGACCATAGCATAAACTGAGGAACATCAATCTAATCATAATTAAGAGAATTAAATACTATTGCTTTATTAGATTAAAATATAATGTGGATAGAAAAAAGACAATTTCAAGAAAATTCCTGCTACAAACATGATGAGCATTATTCATTGAAAGCAGATTCTCTTAAGTGTACACACAGCAAATATTCCAAGACATCATTTTAAAGATAAATTTTTGGGCTGGAGATTTAGCTCAGCAGCCCAAGTGCCTGCCTGGCAAGCACAAGATTGTGAGTTCAATCTCCAGTACAAAAACAACAACAAAAAAAGGTGAATTTTTTTAAAAAGATAAAATTTAAAACATAAAGCTACACAGACAAAAGTCACATTATTGTTAGAATTAAATATCACTATTAGCTTTTAAAAGCAAACTAAATTTCAAAATTTAAAAAAACAAAACAAAACAATAAACTTAGTTACTAACTATACCCTAAAACTGCTTACTGTATTACAATCATGGAGAATGGGGTGGACATATTCCTGAGATGACAAGACTATATGCTCATTAGAAATCAGTGGGGTTTTTTTTGTCTTTTTGAGACAGAGTTTCACTGTGCAGTTCAGGCTGGCCTCACAAACCTCCTGCCTCAGCCTCCCGAGTGCTGGGATTACAGGTGTGTGCCACCACACCTGCTGAAAGCAGTTTTTTAGTAATTCAATAAACATAAAATGCCAGCAAGAAGTAAATAAAATGTGTAAGAAGGATAATTTGGTAATTATAGTATTATGATTAGAGAGGGGAAATATTCCTTGAAAGAATAAAAAGCTTATGAAGAGAACAAATATTCTGTAATGAATATTTGAATTATTTTAATGATTTAAAAATCAAAGCTTTCAAAGAAAAAGTTTTAACTCATTAAGGTTTATAAATAGTCCAGCTTTCTGGTTTGACAAATGTTTTTGATATTTATTTCAAATAAAGATTATGACGGGCCCAGGGACAAGTGAGGGAGTATATAAAGTGATTAGTGACATCAAATTAATAAATAAACTTCAGGGACCTAAGAACAAACGAAAGAATAACCAAAGCGATTAAGTTACATTAATAAATGCATTTAAAAAGTGCGTAGCCTATTCAAGACAATGTGGTAAAGCTGAAAGACCACTCCTAAGACAAAATGTGTGCACTGTGAGCATCTATACAACAAGTTATGCTGGGCGAGTCTCCATTTTCAGTCCTTAGATTTCTCATACAGGAACAAGGACATTATTTCATTTGTTTAAACTGAGCCCAAACTATATAATCTCTTCAAAACAGGGATTGTACAAGGAACTGAAAACCCAACCTTGTTTCTGCAGTCAAACCAGAAGGCTATCAGTAACACTGTGGATTAAGCTCAAGGCCTTGGCCTCAGCCCTCAGGGGGAACACGGGGAAAAGAAACAAATCAAAATTCTTGGCCTAGCCAGGTCTGGTGGTGCATGCCTGCAATCCCAGCATTGGGTTGGCTGAGGAAGGAGGAATGCCTTGTGAGCCTGGGCTACACACTAAGTTCAATGACAGGCTGACTACATAGTGAGACCCTGTCTTGAAAAAACAAAACAAAGAACAAAAACAAAACAAATCCTAGACCAATGCCACTGTGGGAGTTTACCTAACCCATATAAAATGAGAATTCTAACATGAAAAAAATATTAAGGAGTCAAGTAGCTATAGAAATTGAATAGTGAAAATAATATGTGAAACACTCCGGGGAGCATGATTCTAGAAATGATTGGGACAACTGATAAGACTTTGATTAAAAACAAAATACAACAACCTGACAGCAGCTGGAATCTCACTTCACATGTTAAAGCGACATAAAATCCAAATGGAACTAAAAAAACTGAAAACAAAAAGTACTAAAGAAATTAGATTTTAAAAATAACCTTTAGATAAAAAAGCCTTTAAGTATGAAACATAATTTAACAGTCATAAATGAAAAAACCAAATTTGAATATATAAATTTATAAGTGTGCATGCTTTAAAAATATAAATGAGAATAGAAAAAAATATTTGTAGCTAAGTCTGAGTAGATTAATACCATGACTGAAATATCATGGCAACTGAACTATATCCCCAGCTCAAAGTTTTTGAAAAGACACCCAGGGTTGGGGATATAGCTCAGCAGCAAAGCACTTGCCTGGCAAATGCAAATCCTGAGTTTGATTCCCAGTACCAAAAAAACCAAAAACAAAAACACCAAAAAGTCAAATCTGACTCAGAAAGAGAGAAATGTAAAATAAAACAATTTTGAGTTACCATTTTAACCTCTTATCCTGAAAAAGACCAACAAGTTTATAACACATTTTCTCCAAGAGGACAAAGAGACATCTTTATGAAGGATACACTGGTCCAAGCTCTCCAGAGGGAACTCAGAAATAAGTATCCATATTAAAATGTATCACCAGCCTCAGGAATTTTAAGCTTTTGGAATTTATAATTTTACTCATATGTGTAAATTTCACAAGTGTGAATATTATAGCACTGTGTAATAAGAAATTGGAAGCAACTTAAATATTAACAGTGGGCTGTTAATGAGATAGCTGTCTAGACAGATACAAAAGGCTCTCAAGATATTAAAATAGTGCTAAAGGTATGTCTAGCACACTGTAATGAAAGGATGGAATAGGGTGAATATCCATATGCTTGTAGCTTCACAGAATAGCTTCTGAACAATACTCAGATCAATCTCTTGCCTCTGAGGAGTTGAACATGGTGGCTATGGGAAGGAGACTTATTATTTACTGTATGTCCTTTTCTACTTTCTATCCTGAGCATGTATTACCCAATAAAAATTGCTTTAAACTTACATGAGGATTTATTTTCAAACATACACCAACTACTATATGAGAACACTTGTACACCTATGATTCAAGGAATATTATAGTAAATAACCCATGAAACAAAAACTGCTGAAGATAGTCAAAAGAAAACTTATAAACTACATGAAGAAACCAATCACCATGGAGGAAGCATACACAGGAAGAACTGGTATCCCCAAAATAGAAGTATATTAAAGAAACACAGAAAATTTTCTTAAAATTATCAAAAAATTAAGAAATGGAACATAAAAAGCAAAGATTAGCTGGGTGTGGTGGCTCAAGCCTGTAATTCCAGCGCTTGGGAGGCTGAGGCAGGAGGACTGTTCTGAGTTTGAGACCACAACAAAGAGAGCTCAAGGCCAGCCTGAACTGTATAGCGAGACCCTGTCTCAAAAAGACAAAAAAAAAAAAAAGCCAAGATTGATAGAACAGAATAAATAGAATGAAAAGCTATCCAGAAGGATTGGGTATGTTATATATGCCTGTAATCCCAGCTACTGAGAAAGAACAAAATAAAAAGCCATCCAAAGGTGGGCATGGTGGTACATGCCTGTAATCCCAGCACAGGGGAGGGAGGCTGAGGCAGGAGGATCACGTTTGACTACACAGTGAGTTCAAAACCAGAAGAAACCACACAAAACAACAATTAAAAAACGAAAAAACGAAGTAGCTATCTAGAAGAGCTGGGTGTGGTAGTGCATGCCTATAATCCCAGTTACTGAGAAGGCTGAGACAGGAAAAAGACCTCAGAGCATTCAGGACCAGCTTGGGATATATAGTCAGTTGAAGGCCAGCCTGAACTACATTGTGAGACCTTGTCTCAAACAAACAATGAAATAAAAATAAAAATCCATTTAACATACCAATTTACTGGACAGGATAGCTTAGCAACTGAGTACATAATAGAGTACCAACTGTTTATGTGACCAGGTAGCCAACAGGAGTTGTAGCTTGCTGCCTTTGGCCCAGTATTGATAAGAGCAATGTACTGTCATCACCTCAGGAAGATACAAAATGTCAAGATTTAAAGGACCGTTTCTTCTGAGTGTGTCCTGCTATCATACCATTGCAAGGTTAAAAAATTTTAAGAGAACTATTATAAACTTATGGTAAAGAGAAGTCACCAAATAAGGTGGTAGAAACAAACTTAATTCTATCTGTAATCACAAAATATATAACCTGATTCAGCTATTAAAAGACGCAATGTTGATATGAGATTTAATGAAGCAATGTTGTAAGCTATGTTAATAAGAAAAAAATAAGAACATAATACAAATTGGTTGAGAGTAAAATGTCAATAAAAAGCACTAAGCTAGGACCAAGGATTTAGCTCAGTGGCATAAGTGCCTGTCTTGCAAGCACAAGGTTGTGAGTTTGATCCCCCGGTATTAAAAAAAAAAAAAAAAAAAAAAAGTACTAAGCTAATATTAAATAGAGCCTAAAGTAAAACCTGAAAATCCATAAAGATGATGTTTCTAGTACGATGAGTTCTAGATCTAGTGTTAGATAGCTTCAATTTGTTCAGTACAGTTGTACACAAGCACAACAATAACCTGGCTTGAGGACATTCTTACACTTGGTCTTCATTGTTGCTATCTTTAGGTCTTTGTTTAAATGTCAACCTGTTTTCCTGACAATCTAATATAAGATTTTTAAAGCACTTAATCTAAAATCTCCTACTCTGGCATGATAGGGCATGCCTGTAATCCCAGCACAAGAGAGGCTGAAGCAGGAGGATCACAAGTTTGATTACACAGTGAGTTCAAGGCCAGCCTGAACTACATACTGATAGACCCTGTG
The DNA here is from genome assembly GCA_004027455.1 of Hydrochoerus hydrochaeris. Classification (NCBI taxonomy): domain Eukaryota; kingdom Metazoa; phylum Chordata; class Mammalia; order Rodentia; family Hydrochaeridae; genus Hydrochoerus; species Hydrochoerus hydrochaeris. Next base: position 75,355 of record PVLA01008571.1, on the reverse strand, counting down.
TCAATAAACCAAAATAAATAAGAATTCCTTCTTATCCACTTATAAATCTTATTTCCTTTAGGGTATAATCATGTATTGAAATGCTTGTTTACTATTTGTTTTCTTCAATAGGTAAATCATTAACTCCATGAAAGTAGGTATGTGTCTGTTCTGAAGACACAATTGATTTAGTTTCTCATCAAGTTTTTACTGTAATGAAATCTGGGAATTACTTCTTAGTGTTTAAAAATGGAGCTGAAATACTATATATTTAAGATCTAGAGTCAAGATACAGACTCTAAAAGATTACAAGAATGGTGATGTTTGCCAAAGATACATATAGAGGGACTGTTGAAAGAATAAAAGAATTCGAACGGTTAATTCCAGATGTTTCTAAATTAACACCCTTCTTCTATCTGAGTACTATCTTCTGGCCTCATACTTGTTTTAAGCTATGCTTTTGTAATTTGCTTTACTAATTAAAACAAATTCATTAGAAACATGGGATAGTATTGAATTCAGAAGGATCAGCTATAGAAATGACTAGTAGAAATTTGAGCAAAATATCCAAGTTCCTCAGAAAACTGAGCCAATCTTTTTGTCTTACTGATATAGTTGTGTCTGTACATTAGTACAAACAATAGACCACGCTGGCTTCAAAGCAAGAAGACAGGCTGACAGCTGGGTAGTGCCAACTCAGGACACCCATCAAATGGTCAAGGCTGGGTCCAGTCTTCATGCTGTAACCAATGCTTCAGCTACAATTTGGCAAACTCAAAGTGTTACATAAAAATTAATACACTGATGTGAAAGTTTAAAAAGGATGCAAATGTACCCAGCCCCTAAATATCAGACACCTTATGGGGCATTTCTTATGTGACTCTTTTTTTCTCTTCAGTGGAATTTACAAGTTAGATAAACCTTTGTTTTTGTTTTGTTTTGTTATACTTTAAAGAACACTCAGGAAGAAGAAAGAAGTATATTCTAAGTTTCAGGAATACAATATAATCTATGTAAAATGCCAAATGTGTAACATTTGCCATTTGAAAGAACAAAAACATTGTATTAGTACGACAATAGCTAATCAAACTGCTTAAAATTATACTATCTGTTAGAGGATTCGAAGTCTATTATGATTCTCCAAATGTGCAAAATGACCAAGGGAAAGCTTGGCCTGTAAGCCAGGAAGACCTGGATTTGGTTTCTAGTATTGCTACTTACTAAATGTGACTTTGGGCAAAAACTCTCCAAGTATCAACTTTCAGATATAAAACGGTAACATTACTTGTCTCGTAGGGTTGTTTGCAAATTAAATAAGATAGTAAGCTCAAGAAGTGGAGCTTCCTTCTCCTTCTGCTACTCTGACCTCTAGAATCAATGCTCAATGGAACTCTATGGGACGACAGAAACACACAGGTCTATGAAGTAGGCTGCCTAATGTGGTGGCCATGTGGCTGAGCACCTGATTCGTGGTTTGTCTCACCCGCAAACTTGATTTTTAATTTCATTATTTTAATTGGCCATTTGTCGGCATCATACTGGACAGCACAACATGAAGCCATTAATGTTTCTTTCAAGCTTTAAATCTTTAGAGGTGCCAAGGGAGGGTAAAAGAAAAACTGCCATAGATTCTTTACAAGTATATCTCTGAATGCAGTTTACTAGTTATGATAGATAAGCTTTGTGGTCAAACATATCTAGACTACTTATCAGACTACTGTGCTACTCAAGCTAATTTACCTAAACCTCAGATTCCTCATTCACAGGGCAGGAATAATATGTAACACCTTCACTGAGGAATTGTGAAGATTACAAATAACTTGATCTGATATAGTATGTGCTTAACTAATCTTGATTCCTTTCTCCCCTACCTTCATTGTTTCTTACTTGACCACACTTTCTTCACATGCTGGCCAAGTGCCTGACCTATTACTAAATAAATACTGGCAAATGTATTCAACAGTTGGCATTAACTATATTTGTTAGCATTAAGTTTTAATTTTTTTCTGGTACTGGGAATCAAACTCACGACCTTGCACTTGCCAGGCAGGCACTCACTGAGCTAAATCTCTGGTCAAATATCTGTTACTTGCAAATTTTAATCTCTGTGACAGACAATTTACCATTGGAGGCTGCCCTCTTCCCTAGCTATTTCCAGATAGTGCACCAAGGCATAATGTGCCAGGAGAATTGATACAATTCTTTAACACTTTGCTTTACTGTCAGTTTAGACAGGGGACTTAATCTTTTAGCCAAGTAAATTTCTGTATTAGAAGTTTAAACCTGTACATAATTTCTGATCACTTAACACAAATTTTAACACCAATGGGGAAAAAGTGTTATCCAAGTATAAAATACTATGTACTTTACTTGACCTGATTAAATATTCTACTTTGGCCTTATCTTCTTGTCCCACAAGCTCTTAAGTAAATAACAAAAACTAGTATTAACCATTTCATCGAACATAAAAAGCATTACATAACCATGAGAAATAATAAGTTATCTATAACTCAGTTGTACTGAATATACATATATACACACATACACAGAAATAAAAACAAATAAACCTTGTCCAAAAATCTTGTCTTATCTCTATTTCAATCAACAAACCAAAGTACTTATAAAATCAACCACCGTACACCAAAATTATAAGCATATATTTCCAAGTGTCAATTAATCTCATGTATTAATAGAGTAAACCAAGAAGAAACCAACTTGTTTCCAGACTGCCATGTCCCTTGACTTTAAGGGTTGGATGTACTCTTTTCCAATAAAAAGTCACTTTAGTTGTCTAAACTTCTTATTCTTAGCGTAGCTACTTTTTAAAAAGTTTAGTATTATCATGGCAGAACCAGCAATCACAATTGTGTTCAATTTTATGGGACCCAACAGTTTCCATCAGTCTGAAGTTCCATTTGCACAATCAAAAGTGTGTTATAACACTAGTAAACGACCTGGTAACCCAACTATCCTACTTAGTCGTGTGAAAGCGAAGTTTTAAAAATCTTCAACTTGCAGAAGCGGTGCATGAGGGGGTCTGAATTTAGTTTTTCAAAATCTTTCTCCTCAGTTCTGATAAATAAACAAATCACTACCTATTTGTTTGCCTTCCTACTAGGTTAAAAAAAAATAGGGAAAAGAAAAATAAAAGACAGGTACAGAGCTCCACCCCAACGCTCTTGCCAGTTTTTAATAAGATCTGCATTCTGATCTGTTCTTATCCCACATACAGTGTTAATCTTGGAAAGTATCTCTGAACCAAAACTAGTTTAAAAAGAGTCTGAAGTGTTGCTTATATGCCAGGAATACAGCCTGGGAGGGGGGCAGGACTTGGAACTTACGTGTACCTGAACGTGGCCTTTGGGGAACAAGAGTTTTTTTTTTTTTTTTAAGGGGAGATTAGTGGCAGAGAGGAGTAAAGAAATGAAAATTGTGCATTACAAGGCCTAAAACTTTACGTCTTTATCTCCTGTCCCCACTCATCCCAACGATCAGAAAGCTCAGAAGGCTGAGAGCCAGAGTGACAGGCGACAATCCTAAGAGATCTGAAAAATTCAGCCCAAGAAAAAGGTGCGAGGAGGAGAGGAACGGGAGAGAGCTCCATGCTGGAAACTGCTCTTCGGGCGTCCCAGGGACCCCGACTTCTGGGGGCAAAGCCCGGGACTGCCGCGGTGGGGGCGTGTGCGGGGCAGGGTGTCCCAGGTGCTGCAGTCCGGACGCGGGTCCGGGCCACCAGAGAGCTGGGCCAAGCCACCCTGAGCCTAGAGCCTCCCGGCCAGAAGGAGGATCGTACTGGGGCGCAGGGTCCTCCCCTCCCCACCAACTCCTCCTCACCAGGACCGTAGAACTTGCTGCCTTTGGTCACGTCGAAGACTTTCCCATTGACCGCCAGCAGAATGCGCGGGGTGCGGGACCCGTCGTACTGGCGCAGCTGTTCCAAGCTGAAGTCCCGCTTCTTCATGCGCGGCAGGGACGCAGCGGGACTCTCCTCGCCCGACCCCGAGCCCGCGCCCAGACCCCGCCGCCCCCAGCGCACCCAGAGCCGGTAGGCCCCCAGCAGCACCAGCGCCACCAGCGCCACGTTCAGCAGCATTTCCCCGCCCCCCGTCAGAAGCGCCAGCGCCGCCGCCGCCCAGCCTCCCCCTTCCGCTGCCGCTCCCGCGCCGCCTGGACTCCCGCTGCTGCCGCTTTCGCTGCCACTCCCCAGGGTGCCTAGCTTCAGGTCCCCATCACCCGCCGCCATCACTGCCCGCCAGCGCCTTCCTCTGGCTCCCCGCCCCCTGCCCTCCCCAACCCCACGATGGCCCCGCCCACCTGCCCCCCCCAGCCAATCGCGTGGGGGGAAGGGGCGGAGTCGGGCCTACTCCTGATTGGGCGTTAACTGGGTAACGTCTCGGATCTCGTCCTCCCCTAGCTTCTTTTGCAGGCCGTGCTCGCGTGCGGCTTCCCGCCCACCTCGCCCCACACTTCCCTGCTTTCTTTCCCAGCCTCCACTCTGTGAGGTAGACGAGTAGGGCGGGACTGAAGAAAAAACAGATAATGTGGCTCCGCTGCCCCGCGCGCGCGCGCGCAAAGACCAGGGCGGGACGAAACCACAGCGCGTGCGCAGGTTCCGGAGCGCCACGCGCTCGCCCTTCCTGGGGAGCACCTCCGGGAGCCGCGCGGAGCCGGATCCCATTGTGCGCATGCTCCGGGTCCCGCTGTGCGCATGCGCCGGGGCGGTCTCCTGTCCCGGGACTGCGTTCTCGCCCGCGAGCTCCCGCTTCTGCTCTCGCTCTGCCAGCGAGCTCCACGTGTGTGGAGGCGGCTGCGGAGACGCGTTGTGGAGGGTGCGGGTCATTGGCTTATGACAGGCCAGGACCCAGTTTTACTGCGAGGTGCAAACTGATAAAGGGCGTGCGTGTCTGCCCAGGTCTCCGTCTGGCTGGTTGAGAGGCCGGGAGCCCCTGAAGCTCTAGAGAGGCTGGAGGCTGCCCTTGGCAGAGGACCTCGCAGCCCGTGCTGGGGACGTTGGGCCTCGGCGGTGGCTTGGGCCAGGGATGTTCTTGCAGAATTTGCTTAGAGGATTTAGACTGCAAGTCTCATTCCTAGTACCAAAATCTCCGCGGCGGTAGGAAAGTGGACAGCGTGCGGTGGCCCTTGTGTAGGCTTGTTCAGCTTTATTGACAGCAGTTTTGTGTACTGGGAAATAAAATTTCTGCGCAGGCGACACATCTGAGCCGCATCTGGGCACACCAGCTTCATGGAATTGGGGCTTTGATAAGCTCTGCCACCCTAATGCGCTGGCTCCAGTCTCTGAGCATCCCCTTCCCTAAAGACTGACAGCTGCTGAGGGAGTGAGCCTGCGGGCGAGGAACCGAGGGAACATAACTGAAGAGTGATTGAGAAACTAGCAGTGCCCACCTACTTAAATCTGCCTTGAAATAAGAAAACCATACATGTGTATTTCCCTGACAAATAAAGCCTATTAATTTTTGCTCCAAAAAACACAATAGTGTTTATTTGCATGGGCTGTCTTTTTTTCATGTACAATAGTCTACATATATTTATGTACAAAAATGTACGCTTACTCAAATATAGTTAGGTCATCTGGAACAGCGTCATAGCACACTAATTCCTGAATTCTGGCCTGAATTTCTTGTGGCTCCATTACTTGTAGGACCCTTGGCCTTTATCTCACATTCCAGCAAGAGTGCTGTCCTTAAATGAGTGCTCTTGCCTATGTACCCTGCTCCTAGTGCTTTGACAAGACAGTGTTCAGTGATTTTATCCCATAAATGCTTTGCCCAAGTCATGACCTCTTGCAGGCTAGGCTTCACTAGATTTCCATTAAATCATCTTAATTGAAGACTTACGAGACAGGAGTGATGATAAAAATGACAGTAAAGCATGGTGGTCCACACAAAAGTGACAAAATAGCACCAAAATTGTGAAAATAGTTTTTTGTTTTGCTGTGATGCAACATGATATGTTGAAGTATAAAGATTCATATTAGACACAGTCACATGTTCGTTATCAAATGTGCAAGTTATTATTCCCTCTTACAGCACCTGGCTGCATCCCTCCCACTTGCTATATTCAGTCCCTACTCCAAGACTTTATTCATCCTACTTCCTCACTACTGGTGGACTTCTTTCATTTCATACATTCATATTCTGTTACTTTCCTATTTTTGTGTTTCTGTCTCCACCTGAAGTATGTGACCACGTTGACCCATGCTGATTGTTTTCTTTGAATTTCTAAGGACTTGCACATACCTTTCATTTTCGCCTTTTATTTTATGCTCCTTGTAACCATTCCATTATTGAAATGCTCCTTTGGATTCCAGTATTTCTCCTTTTTCATCTATCTATCTATGCCCTCTTTCTGACTCCTTTGTGCCCTCCTTTTCCTCGTTGTATCACTATTGCTGAGAGGTATTCCACAAGCATCTGTCATCTGTACTGTTTTGTCCTACTCATCCCTTTTTTTCCTTTACGCTGGCTGTCATCTCTGTAGAAGGTGTGCCTCTCCAGCCCTAACTTTCCCAGCAGGACCAGCCACCTATGGTTTCCATTTCTCTTCTCACCTGTGTAGCACACTTGGAATAGACTTGGATTTCTCCACTCCTTTGACCTTAAGTGAAATGTGATCAAAAGTTACTTATCTAGCTTATAAAAACTTAAAGTGTAGCCCAGGGTGTCCTCAAACTCATGGCAATCCTACATCAGGCCCTTGAGTGCTGGGTTTATAGGTGTGTGTCACCACGCCCAGCAACCCTTCTAAATCTTAATGATTTAGAAGTCACTATTTTATTCTCTCTAATGGTTTTGTGAGATGATTTGGCTCATGAACAGTTGTCTAATTTTGCTGTAGAGTCTGATGTAGTCCAGCCTGGCTTGTCTGGAGCTTGGGTAATTAGGAAGCTCAAAATGCCTGAGCTTTTCTTGTTCCAGGGCCTCTTTTCTTCGTGTAGCTTCTCCAGCAGAGTGGTCTGACTATTTACATGCTTGCCCAGGGCCTCAAAAGCATAAAAGCAGAATGTTTCAGCCTTTGTAAGGACCAGGCCTGGAAATGATATATTCTGTATGTTAAAGTGCAGTCATTTCAATTCCATTCTTTTTTTTTTTTTTGAGATAGGAACTTGCTATGCGGTTCAGGCTGACCCTGAGCTCACTTTGTAGCCTAGGCTGATCTTGAATTTGCAGTGATCCTTCTGCCTTAGCCTCACAATCACTGGGATTACAGGCATGCACCACCACGCCCAGTTTGAGCCAGTTCAGTTTTATGGCAATGGGGAAATAAACTGTTGATAGAAGTTCAGGGAAAGTGACAAAGAATTTGTGGCATTGTTTAACCATTCCGGCAGGATTTCAGATGGTGGCTGAGTCCATCAGTTAAGGTGGCAGAGTGAGCACAAGTGAGAAAGAACTCGGGCTAACACAGTTACATGAAGGAGAAGTTAATCTCCATTTTTCTAAGTCACTGAGATCACTGGGGTTGTTTGGCATCAACTCTTCTGTACTAAAACAATAGGTGCTGGATATAGAGTACAGCAATAACAAAAATTTTAAGATGCCAGGCATTGACATACATGATATGTTACAAATACCAGTGCTTGGTTTGTTGGGCAGGATCCAATTCTGACTTACTTATGAATTTCCCAGGAGTTAGCTCGGGAATTTGCACCATGATAATCAAGAAATATTTCTTAAATAAGAGCACATATTTCTTTTAATTCCTCTTTATTTTAGGAGGAACATTTTTTTCCCATTCCTGGTATTTCTTGGTGGAATATGGAAGATGTGCCACTAACATAACACTTGACACTATTCCAGGGCTACCAGCTACTTTCCTGAAGTGTAAAGCCCACCTTCTTCCTCTCTCCTTTGTCTTGGCAGCCAAGAACATGTGTTTTTTTCCTCTCCTACCTCACACCACAAGTTTTATAATGCTTGCCCCTGCCAAGGGAGGCTTGGGGTAAGCTTGCCAAAGTAGGCTTCCTGGTGGAAGGGAAATTTGTGGTTTTGGGAGCTAAGTTCATTTTCCGAGAATGGTAAAACTTGTTATTTGAACTTTAATTCACAAAGTTAAGAATTCAATGTTGGACATTTTAAAATTTTGCTTTGAGGCTAATCAGGAGGCTCAATTGCCAACATGACATTGACACAATTTCTTTGGGCTGTAATTTAGAAGATAATTTAATCTTGAGCCAGGCATGATGGTTTGTGCTTATAATCCCTCAGCACACGGGAAGCTGAGGCAGGAGGACTGTTGTGAGTTTGAGGCCAGCCTGGGCTACTCAGTGAGTTTAGGACCATCCTGCACTGCAGAGTGAGACCTTGTCTCAACACCTCTCTGCCCCCTATTTCCCCACCCCTACCCTTACCTCACTGCAAAAAAGGGGAAGTCATACTGAAGAAGTGGTCTCATGAAGATGCCGTGCATGTGCTTGGGAACACAATGAATAGTAACAGTTTTAAATTCTTTCAGCCATGAAGATCCTAATTGCTTGCTGAGATCCTAAGGGAATCACCATACCTCAAATTGATCTCAGTAGATAAGAGGAAAGGGTTAACATGATGATTTCTGATGTACCCCTTAAAATAAGTTTTAAGTTAACAGATGAGATTTTTTTGTCCTAAATTTAATTGCAAAAGATAAAAACTTTTTGCAATGTAAGTATGAATATTTTTTTTTATTTAAAGAGAAAAAAACAGGAAAAAGGTAGAAATATTACAGAATTTCAAGAAAAGAAGATAAACAGTAAGAAATCACTAGTTGATAAATTACATATTGTTCTTTTAGAAATAGTTATTCAAGTTACAGAATTAAAGCACACAAAGTGGACACTCAAGCAGTGAGAGTGCAAACAGATCTGTTCAACAATCCAA